>PVJO010004048.1:0-114484 GCA_004026905.1 Hystrix cristata
GTGTGATATTTTCTTTCTGCATGACAACAAATAAGTGTGGAACAATAAAAATGCTCAATACAGATCCAAATCTTTGTTGGTTATCAGAGCAGGAAATTCTCTTTCTAAAACTAAAGCTGTATACACTGAAAACTAGCAATACAGAAATACACAAAGATTCAAAGTCTTATTTTTAGCTACCTTCTACACAGCTTGTGTGGAGTATCAGCTGCTACACATTATTAGTTACATCTCATTAAAAAGACACATAAGATTTTAAGGCATCATTCATAAACACAAATAAGCTACTCAATTATTGGACTTAACCTGAAAAGTTACCTTCTTCAGGGTTTTCAAGGTTTCTGAGCAGGAGAGAACTGCCCAGAAACACAGTATGATAAAGAACAAGGCTTTAGCCTTTCTCATTCTTGATCTCAATCAAAAAGACAGTGTTAGCCCCAACTACCAAAAGCAACGTGGGAAGGACTGGGCCTGCAGGACAGGGGGACCCAGAGCTAGTTCGACTCCAACTCTGCTGTCCCCTGGTAATCCACCTCCTTGTCCCCCATGCAGTTCTGTCACTGCCACACAGCTTCCTTTCACTCTTGCCCTCTGAGACAAACTACTGTGATTTTATTAGCTCCAAGTCAAAAAATACAACATTGGAGGAAGACTCTGACTTGGATTTCTTCCGTTCATATGTCTCTACTCCGAAACCAAGGCCTGTGGCTGTGGGACTGGGTACTGTGACTCTCCTAACCTGGAATAATGACAGACTCCTCCCTCGATCACTAGGCCAGGAAGAAAACATCCCGAAACAAGATGGTAGCATTCCCTGTATCCTGTGGTAGAGACCTGAGGGAGGGGCTGCTTCCCTAACGAGAAGGGCGATGCTTCTACCGGAGGTTGGAAGAGCCCTGACATAGCTAATCATGTATTTAAGTAGACAGATACATTCCTCCTGATTTCAACTCACCAAAATAAATGTTCATACAATATTCTGAATTATATTTCCTTCCAATTAGTCAGGTTTTAAAAATAAGTAAAGAAATTGAAAAATATCTAAAATTCATTGAACACAAATTGGTCTCACCAAGGCAACCCTTTAAAGGGCATGTTTTCATACAGTACAATTTAAACTGAGTCAGATCATAATTATCTGGTCCAGAAAAATATAAATCTCATATCTTCTTTGCTCTGTAATCTTATTTACTCCAATTTTCTTTTTTATCAATCTATTTCAACAAGTATCTTTTCACAGTTACCTTGAAAATGTAAAACTCATAGCTTTATTAGAAACTCTATATGGCATTTCATAGATATTACTAATAAATGTGTTTGTTTTGAAAAAGTATACTGCCTATGATTTCAGGGACTTTTATTCTCGTTTACTGCAAACACATCTGATGAATATAATTGTCACCATGACCATATCATGAAAAGATTATTTATAGCTGTGAAATTTGTTGTCTTCAACTCATCTATGGGGTTTCATTTTAAATATATTCTAGATTCTGAAAATTCTTGCAGCATGGTTGACACAAAGCAGTTAGTAGGTCTTATTGTTTTGCAGGTGAAGAACATGGTGGGAAAACATAAGTGCTTATAAAAATGAAAAATGGGACTATGGATAATTTGTGTAGACTGGGCCATAGGATGCCCAGATAGGTGATAAAACATTAATTCTGGGTTCATCTTCAGGAGGGTCTTCAGGAGAACTGGCGTCCAAATTGGATGGCTAAGCCAAGCAGATAGTCTTCCCCACTGAAGGTGGGCAACAGCCAATCTGCTGATGGCTAAATACAGTAAAGTCAAAAAGCAGAGACAACTCCTCCTCCCTCCCTGTCCTTCCTCCTTCCCTTCCACCTCACCTTACCCTCTCTGACGGACCATTCAACTTAGAACATCTTCTCCAGCCCTTGGATTGAAACAGCCTACCAGAGGTCTTGGTTCTGAAGATTGCAGATCTGGGTTGGAATTCACACCACCACCGTTCCCTACAAATCCAGCTTGCAGATGGCATATCGTGGGACTTCTCAGCCTCTGTAATTCTTTGTCATAGATCTCATTATCCTATTTCTCACTTATACACACATGTTTGTGTGCATGTATATGCCCACACAAGAGAGAGAGAATGAGAGAGAGAGTGAACAGATTCTGCTGCTCTAGAAGATCCTCACTGATACCTACGGTATTAATGGGCGCATTGTTAAATAAAGGGCTGAATTAGTTTCATGTTTAAGAGTTTGAGCAATCCTCAACCAGTTAAGACTCAGAACTAGCAAGTGTAGGTTCAATGCCTTTCTGAAAACAAAGGCAAGATAACAGAGGGAAGCCACATTTTACTTTACATCTGGTCTTTTGTTTGCTTACTGTATCAAGGGAGTTTTTTAATTATTGTTTTGAATAGCAAGTGCTCATTTGCACACATCTCTAACCTTAATTTTCTGATTTTCTCAGGGATGAGTGGAGTAGTTAGGAACATCTGTGAACACAGAAGGAGTGGAAACCTCACTTTCAACATTATAACTTCCTCCCCATTACAATTATCTCTCAAGATCAAGGTCATGGGAGAAAAGCAGCAGGTGTGATTCTTCCTCACTGATCAACTTACTTTGTTTTTCTATTTTTATGCTCTCTTGAGCACTGTATAATTAACTTCCATAATGACTCTAAAATGACTACATAAATGTATTTAACAAGCTTCTATATGTGTTGACAGAGAGGAAATACAATGACTATCAGATTTGCTCCGGGAAAGGCACAAATATTAATGAGTATTGGTAGAAAGATCAATCTACTGCATTAAAAATTCCAAGCCAGCCCTGACCACCCAATCCGGCCTTTCCAAACAATGACAGCTGTGACAAAGGAGCATTCCTGGGAGTCCAGAGGGATTTCTCGCATTCTGTGAATTCATGATTCAAAGTGGCCATGTCCTCGACCCTTCATGCTCCTATTGAAAGTAGGAAGAAATAAGACCAAACCCTTGACTCAATCAGCAAGTATTTATTGAACACTTCCTGGGTGCCAGAAACGACCTAAGTCTTTCAAGAAAACTTTTGCCAAACCCTCCAGTAGCTTCCCATTTCACTCAAAGGTCAGACCTTACAAGGACCCTGAACAATCCTCAATGATCTTTCCTCCATCCTTCACTCAACTCCAGCCACAGTGTTCGTTCTATTTCTCCAATACATCTTGCTTGCTCCCTCCTTAGAACTTAGATTGTTCACTCGGCCTGGGAGCTCTCACCCCAGGGAACTGTGCCATGGAGCCCCTCCCTCCTTCCTTTCTCCAAATGTAGCTTTCTCAGCCAAGCCTTCTCAAACCATGTTTCCAAATTTACTACAGCCTTTCTAGCCACTTCCTAATCTTTTTTCCACTTTATTTTCTTCTTTAGCACTTGTCATTCTTTTATATAGTGTATCTCTTATTAGTTATTGTCTATCTCTGTCATTGGGTGATAAACTTCAAGCAAGTAGGGATTCTTTATTTGTTCTGTTCACTGCCAGCTTCCAAAAGCGTGCCTTGTATAAAACAGTCACTCGATAAATATTTTTATTTCATTGACTAATACATTTTTGTCTCATAACAACTCTAGGAGGTTGGCATTACTTTTTACTTCCACTGACTAAAATGCATTCGGAGATTCATTTGCCTAAATTTCGAGAATTAATACATGGCAAAGTCACTTGTTATCTACAATTTCTAGTCTAGGGCCTAATCTTCCCTGTCAAAAACACTCTGAAAGCACAGTGCAGAGTGAAGATGGAATGGCGTGAAGAAGGTTATTAAAAATAAACATCGGAAGAGACATCCACATCCTAAGGAGCAGGGGAGCTGATGGAAACATGCATCATGTGGTAAGATCCCTAATACGTGAGGCCCCTGAACTTAGACACAGAGCCTGCACTTATTGAATAAGAGGCTGCAAAATGCTTTTGTTGCTGTGTTATAAAAGTATTGTTAAATTACAAATGTGCTCTGTTCTAGATTAGCAAAAACCTACATACACCTCGGATTACTCCTACAAAAATGAAACTGCTCTTCCTCCTGCCTGCCTCGTGCAGTAGGAGTCACACTGGGGTATGAAATAAATGTTTGAGTAGCCTAATGGTTACATTAGAATTCTGTGATAGGCTGACACAGACCTCCTCCACTCTTCCTTCCAACCAAACGTAGCTAGCTGCACGTAGCAAGATGAAGAAGAAAGGAGGCTGAAATGAACAAAATGGTAACTTCACACAGGTGACAGATTTTTAAATTTAATATTGTTTTCTTGACCTCACCCAATAGATCTGTATGCAAAAATCAGGTTTTAATCTCTTATTGTGTATCCAATACTCCATGGAGTATAGCTCGCCACTCAAACATGTGCACCAGCTTTTTGAGTAAGTAATCCTACTTGATTTAGCAGAACTAACTTGTTTGTCAAGTCTCTAAATATTTCTTCCTGGTTTGTGTTTTTCAGGCTCTTTGAGTCAAGACTCTTAGTTACAAGTGACAGAAATCAATCTAATTACCTTAAGCAAAAGATAAATGTACTAAGATCCTGGAAATGTAACAATAAAGAAGCCCAAGTAAGCTACATCTCAGGTAGATCTGGAAATGGATTTGTAGCCTCACCAGACTCTGTATTTCTAGTCTATGCTTTTCTTAATCTAAGTATTTTGTTCTCTCTGACCAGCTTCTTCTATGTGCTGGTCGAAAACACAGACACCGATTTCCATATCTTGTACCTCATGTATTATTCCCATTAGAGAATCCAGCTCTTTCTCCTGCTCCAACCTGAAAAACTCTCAGGGAAGGATTCTGATTGGCTGGTTTGAAAGCCCATTGCTGGATCCCAGTTTTCCATGGCCGGGTAAGAGTTAGCAATAAAACGGCCACTCCTTGCAAACTTTATGGTTGAGGCATGCAAAGAATTTCCCAGAAGAAGAGGTAGTGCTGTGCCCACAGACCTAGGAGAGGAAGTCAAGTGAGGGGAGGTGCTAGTGATGGAACAATTGATATTTCCCACACAGGCCCGTTTTCAAGGCCTGTCATGTACTGTGAGTCCTCTCTGGTGAGGCTTTTCTTCCATACTTGTTTCAGTTTACTAAAATGCCTCTTTCACTCCATTAGGCAGATACTACAAAATATCATAAACTCAGTAATTTATGAAGAGCAGAAACTTATTGCTCACAATTCTGGAGCCAGGAAGTCTAAGATCAAGGGGCCAGCAGATTTGGTGTCTGGTAAAGACTCTCTTTGTAAATCAAGGATGATGCCTTCGTGTAGTCAAAGAGGCCTAAAGAACTCTTGTAAGCCACTCTTATGAGCCCCCTCTCAAGACTAATAATTCCCCATAGGTTGTGCCTCCTAACACTATCACATTGAGAAGTCTTAAGGGACAAGCATTCAGATCACAGCACTATCTTTCCATTAAAGTACCAAAAAGTGTTCTCAGAGCCCAAGACATATCACATTAACCCCTGAAAAATTAAGGGAGTCATGCAAAGACTTCCAATAGCTGATATTTAATATCTGGGTTTCATGGAGGGAAGGGAGAAGGAAAGGAGGGGAAGGGAATGTGAAGAGAATTAAGATATATGACGTATATGTCCCAACCCCTCACAATGAATGTAACCATCAGGTACTACAAACATGTACTAACAGAAATAAAAATTTAAGACAAACAAAATATCTCACTTGTATTACAATATTTTAATCCATTGTGCCAACCCTCAGCAAGAGGTAACTATTAAGGTAGTACACATGATTAGGTCTAAGGTTTTTATTGAAACAAAGTTTCATGTAGTTATTTCACAGCCATGTCTATATATGATATTCATTTATGATCTCTGCCCCTCTACGTACACTAAAACAGAGCAGCACGTCTTATGACAGCTCACAGAGGATGCTGAGGCATTTGGGGCAGAAACATGGTAGGCTAATCATCCCTGGCACGTCTATGGAACTTCATGAACCTGTAATAATTGGGCCTTGCCTTAACATCACTTTCCTTTATGACTTGTGTGGACAATATTCAATCTAGGAAAACTAAAAATACATGCAAAATGATATCTATTATTTGCCATAAATAAATTACATTCATATATACTTAACACAGAATCTCTCTCTTTCTCATACAGGCACACGCACACATGTACCTCTGTGCTTCACAGTAACTGAATTAAGGAATTTCAGATTAGTTTGGAAGAAAATCACTTTCTGAATAGAAGCTTTGGGAACATTTTTCTGATTAAAAATAAGTCTGTGAACATGCTCAGCTTCTGATAAAACTAGCAGTGACTCTATTCAACATTATGATTCACCTCATCCCAGTGCATATAAGAAAACACAGAGTCCAACAATAACTACTGATTTATAGAAGATGGTATAATACACCAACAGAAAAATTGCACTTGCTGTACTACCAATGACTACTCTTCCAAATACACTAACTTTCCAAATAATGGCAACAGAACAAAGCCAGGAAAATCCCGTCTATTAATCAATACCCAAAGAATGCATTCCATTTCCATCTCAACAACACAAATGCCTCTATCTAAAGGAGACACCGTCACAGCGCCAGACATCGGTGAGCTCATCATTGTGCACTAGTGTTTCTTGTCTGTAGTTCATTAACCTCCGGGTGTGACACATTTGCTAGGAGCCATACAAAAGAAAGCCTGACACAGTCCCCACACCATCGTCTTCCAAACAGGAAGAAACAGTGAGGAGTACTCAGTGACACAAAAAGACTTTAAAGAGAGGTTAAAAGAAACAGTTCGGGGAGAAGAGAAATTCAAAAAGGAAATCTAAGCCATGGAGGGAAAGGGCATTGAAATTTGGATTCCTTTTCAAGATTAAATTCATCAACTAATATTAGAAAGGATCTCAAATGCTTCAGGAAATATAATATTCCAGTGGAGCAGAAGGAAGGAGGGAAAAAAAGAAAATGCAAATCTCTCCATGTTGGAGGCAATAGCTTACTCCTCTTTGTCTTCTGCACTGTCTCTAATAGAAGAGAAGGAACACAAAACACACAGGAGGCTCTCAGGAACTATTACAGAAAAGCATGAGTGAACTCATTCTTTAAAGCACCATTGCTTAAATATGTTTCTGAAGCACACCATCCCAGTTAGATGCTCCATAGCCAAAGGGTTTGTGATCAAATGAGTTTATTGGGCTGTGCAGTGTCATTTGGAAGATGTGTGAGGCCAGAAGCACATTAAAGCTCAGAGAAGTCCAAGTAGGCAACAAACTTCTGCATTTATTAATCCTGCTTTGTTCAGCTTACACAAGTTCATAATATTTCTACTTTTTGTTTATTTGCTTGATTGTTGTACTAAGTTTTTTTTAACACTTATAGGCAGCCTAAGACTCTTTTCTGAGTACACACCTTGGAAAATCCTCTCTTCAAAGCCAGGGCACAGAAATATAAAAATGGTTTTTAAAAAGACTATTAGCTAAAAGGGATTAAAAGTTGTGTCTGCTTGACTTACTGGTTTCATATCCAGAGCCAAAAATAATGGCCAGACACATAAAATGATTAGTAAATATTTGATGAAGGAATTAATGGAAAGAAGATTCTTGGGAAAAAAAAAGGTTAGAAAATTTTGGTTAGCCTCATGGATCCTGGTTCCATTAGCCAAGACAAGAGAGACCATTGGTTTAGTCTTTGGCAGGTTGAGGTTGAGACAACGATGGAAAATTCAGATGGAAATGTCTAGCTGAACAGATGGCATTCAAATCAAACTCAAAATCTGGACTAGAATAATGTTTTAGCAGTTATCAGTGGAGGATTAGTTTCTGTCTTAGACAATGCAGGCTGCTATAACAAATATATCATAGATTGGGCGACTTAAACAACAATCATTTATTACTCAGAGTTCCTGAGGCTGGAAGTCCGAATTTAAGGCATCAATATAATTGTGCGCTGGAGAGGATTTAATTCCTGCTTCTTCACAGACTTCCTCACTATGCCCTCATGTGATGGCAGGAACAAAACAATCCTCTGCAGTCTCTTTTGTATAAGATCAGGAATCATATTCATAAAGGTTGGGACTTCATAACCAATCCCCTTCCAAAACCACCTCTAAGTACCATAACATCCAGGATTAGTTCTCAACATGTGAATTTGGAATGATGCAAATATTCAGTTCATGGCAGTATCTACAGCTTTGGAATAAGTGAGGTCACTCAGAAATAAAGCAAAATGAACCAAAGATACATTCCTAAAGAAAACAGTTAGTTGATATTGAATGATTCACATAAATAACACCAATGAGAATAGAAGTCTGCCTTTACCTAGCAGTCGACAGCACATACCCAAAGATATTGTCTCATTAATTCGCACGTCAACTTTGTACTCTGCATTATTATCTGGCGGGGGGGCAACTAAAAATAAGTAATTTTCCCTTAAATAAGGGAACAACTTACTGTCTTTCTCATAATGAATCAATAGTTATCTACTTAATACTAAGAGCCTAGAAAATCTATGAAATCAAAGAGAGACAAGACACAGTCATCTTCAAATGCTGTCTCCTTGACAGTTTCAACAAATCAGCTTGAAGCTAAGGCAGAGTAGATATCATTGTTTACCACAATAAGGCAGAAGTGTCCCTTGACCTGATCTTAGTAGCATATGGAGATGGTAGATAAAGTTGAGATGTTTATGAAGTTTTGGCACCTAGGATTTAAGACAGATCTTTCAATGTAGGAGCTTGACTTGGAATAGCTAAAGGTCATAGAATAGCTTAGGATTGGTGAACAAAGCAAGGAAATTGGTTAAGTGCAAAGTAAAACACCCGTGGGGAGCAGTTATTTGAGGCTGCCTACACTGTGATGTTCATTGAGTAGATTTCTGAAGAAAGTTCATGGTATATGAAATAAAATTTGTTTTATCTTCCTGGGCAAGTCTCCTACAATAGTTTGCTAGTTATGCTAATGAAAACAAAGGAATAGTAAAATTAGTGAAGAAAACCAAATAGTAGAATTACGTTCTATAGGCAGTAAGCTTGGTGCTTATAGATGGTTTTAGTGCTTACAATGAAAGTTTTGAGGCGGAAAGAACAAATAGGGATCTGTACTTATGTTTGGGAAAACGTCTCCCATATTTGACCTTTATGAGCTTAACCACGTTACTTAAATTCTCTGATACCACTTTATAGTATAATCTCATTTAAGATGAAAGCCATCATAACTTAAGAAAAAGGAAAATAACCAAAACCAGGAGTATTTTGAGACAAACATAGAATATAGAAGTAAATATAATCACACACAATAAAGCATGAAAAAGAGAAGTATCTTTATCAATAAGTTAAAAATCTCCCAGGGATCTAAGCCTTTCATCTTTTTCCCCTAGGAGTACCATATTTCTTGGATGGAATGGAATGAGGAATAATCCTTTGACTATAATAAAAGGAAAGAGAGAGGAAAGCAATCCATCATAATTTATTGCTAAACAATTTTTTTGCCCTGCTTAACAAGATTAATACTTTAAATCAAGCATTAGCGTTAATAACAATCATACTAAGTACTATTTAAGTGCCATTAGTGAGCTGACTTGTTAGCTTGGTGGAATGTCAGCTAGTCTCAGGCCTTGAAGAATATGCACTAATCCTACCTCCTTCAAAACGTTAATTGAACTAGAACAAAACTCCCTTATTCATAAGCACAGCTTTTCTTATTACTTTCAAATGTGGAAAAGACATGCAGATCAAATATAAATCTCATGACCACAAATTGATGTATGCAGTTATTAGAAATATAAAATGACCAGTTTAATGAAAATTGTGAAGAAAATGAATGAGAGAGCATTTCCTTTGAAGTGACAAAAATATAAAGAAGCTAGTTATTTGATCACTGAAGTAGCATAATGTCACACAAAAGAATTTGAACAGCAACCAATAAAAAACGCTTGTCATAATTTGGAGGTGGGAAAAAACAATAAATAAAGCAGTTTTGCACTATCTCACAGCCTATTCCAGACCAGAATGGAAAGCGACTGGAAATAGGACTTTAGAAAATCATTACAAATACTGACAAGCTAGATAAAGAAACTCACTGTACTGACTTTGGCAAAGCTCACATACTTTGTCATGAAAATAAAGTTATTAGAATTAAAACAAAAATTGAAAATGAAAGAGTGCAGGCACGAAGAACCAGAAAAATACTACAGAAACTGGGGCCCAAATTTTTCCCTAGAGGAGGTAAAATTGAAAGTCAATGTTGTAATGAAAATGAAGAGATATTTGGATATATGTCAAAGGACAATTTTCTCCTTTAAAAAAATGTCATTGGTCCATGTACATAACACACTATAATTCCCTTCCTTCCCCCCCACCACCTGTTTGTTTTTCCAGCACCAGATTCATTTATTTATATGACTTTATAAAGTTAATTATCATATATACAGTTCAAAAACCAGATAAATAGGCCACACAACATATAAAACACGTAAGACAACTGTACTAAGTCAAGGTTCACCTTTAGATACATTGTCCATGCTTGATTACAATAGCATGCTTTCTTTCTCTTTTTCTATGTGTCTTTTATTTCATACTTAATACACACTGAATTTTTCATATATGAGAAACCAGGAGATATTTAAATTTGTATATCTGAGTTATTTTGTTTAACATTATGGCCTCGAAGTATCTCCATTTTCTTACAAATGACTCAAGTTTATCCTCCTTTATGACAGAATAGTACTCCACTATGTATAAATACCACATTTTTTAATCCACTCATCTGTTGATGGACATATAAGCTGTTTCCAAGATATATCTACTACAAATTGTGCTCCTATAAACATGGGTGTGCACACATCACTGTAGTATAATGTATTTAACATTTTGGGGAAGATTCCTAGAAGGGGAATAGCTGAATCAAATGGAATTTGTACTTTGATGGAAATAAGTATGGAGATTCCTATTTTTAAAAATTTTAAAGAATATTTAATAGAACAAAAATATTACTTTCTTGGAAAGAAAGATTTCCAGGATAATACAACATCTTTTCTATGGCAATCAAGTAGTTATTTAGATTAAGGAATAAGAGATGAAGGCGTGAATTATCAATCCAAGAAGATGTTTCAATAATGAAGGAAAGTTTCAAGTGACTCGGGAAATCGACTTACTTTATACACTCAGCTTTTTAAAAAAAATTACAACCATTTTCTTTCCACAAAACTAGCCTTGTCCAAGGCCAGCGTAAAGTGGTAGCATCACTGCCCACCCAGGCGATCCGTGCAAAGAAATACCAACACATAGCCCTACTAGCCTCCTGACTTCTAACTCCCCCATACTTTTTGGCCTGCAACTATTTCCTGAAGGGCCACTCTAAACTCATTGACTAATGGCTTTCTGGGGCCATTTGAGCTCCCACATGTTAACTCCAAGCTAAGAGCTGAATGTACAAACTGAGGAATAGTGAAAGCAAAGTCAATTATGCCACTGTGTAGTTCCTCTCATTTACGTGCTTCATAACATAAGTGATTTATGTTTGGAGACAAAGCCGCCTTCCTTCTCAGCCCCTCTTACATAACGCATCCCCTATACTCCAGTAGTCTCTTTATTCCCAGATTACTATGCCACACTCTGTCATCTCTCCTTAAATCTCCAACATTGAACATGCTTCAGAGATCTAGATTTTGACATTGGCTGTGGTCGCTTATAATACAATAAAGAATATGATTCCAGAATTTTCTACCCATGTAAATTTACAGAAGGCAATTTGACTACCACTCTTATAGCATCAGACAAGAATGATGTTTTACAGTTCTGCAGAGGCGATTTGCAAGAACTCTGTCACCGTTATTTAGAAGGCATAGTCTTCACAGTGCTTTTACAAATGTACCACTTTACTAGGCCCACATTAAAGTCATTTGAATGTCCAACTCATCACTAGCTAACAGCAGGGAACACAATGGTAGTAAAATAAAGATTTCAGACATCTCTATAAACCCACGTGAAAAGCTCTGGTCACCTCTTAGGCTGCCATTGTAATACGCACATGAATCCGCCTAACAATCACCTAAGAATTGGTTGTGGCAAATCAAATTGGTAGCATCAAGCTGTAGATTCTCAGATCAACCTTCCAATCTTTAATTAAGGCAATGTAAGGATATGTAAAGTAGCCATTTCTCCAGTAAACTTTTTAAATTAAACACAGATGCAAGGATATTTTATGAACACACACACACACATACACACACACACACACACACACACACACGAAATCGTAAATGTGCCAAGAAAAACAATTTTCTTGGCAATTGAACATAAAGAATTCATCCTGAAAATTATATCTATAAAAAGTAAAATTGTATCTGATATAGATCGCATAAGTGAGATCCTGTGAATTGCCTTGGAAATTGCACACACAGAAAAATGGAATGGAAAGGGATAGGATTATTTCCTAGCAAGCTAAATGTACAAACATCAGGAATAAATGAAGATAGGAAGAAATCGAGTAAATAAATACACACAATGAAGCTATACAAAAAAATAGCTTTAGCTAAACAAAATAACATGATCATAAAACTGAATTCTGTTAGGAAAAAGTTATCTCCTAAATTTGCAGCAATAAATGTAAGTAGATTCAGAAGAAAGTTGAAATGCAAGTAGCTAGATCTTTGAGAAAGGTAGGTAATCTAATTTTCAATACAAAAGTATTCAATATTTATTGACTTTTCCCAATTTTAGATATTTAGGAATAGAAAAGGGGATGCTTTTTAGTGTACAGGTTATCAATTCTCAAGGGCCTCCTCCACATGGAAATACTTAACTCCCTAAAGCAGGTAAAGGAATTAAATTTACTTATTTTCACCTTTATTTCTAACTTATTCTGAAACTGTTCTCTTAGTCTATATTGAAAACATACTTCTAGACAAAATCTAGTCCATGTTGGCAGGTTAGCACTCCAAATATTTCATTGTGGGGCTGGGGATTTAGCTCAGTGGTTAGAGTGCTTACCTAGCAAGCACAAGGCCCTGAGTTCAATCCCCAGCACCAAAAACTAAAAACAAATATTTCATTTTTAACGTGTGTTATACTTCATAGCAAATCAGTATGTGCTGGCAAAAAACACTGCAATCAACATTTTTGATGAAAGGAAAATGGCCTAGTACCACTATATGTTTGGTTACCGTGAGCAGGACACAACAATAGAAACAAAGTTTTCAACTTACTTAATATTCTACATAACCCTTCCCTCTTAATCCAAAAACTAATATGTAATAAGTGGTCCATACTCCAAAGATAAAGAAAATTTCTTTTTCTAATTACAAGCTTTGTGATTTTACATGTTTTGGCATTCTCTGTATTGGGCTGTAAAGTATAGAACTTAAAAACAAACAGCAAAGTTGTCGCTGTGAAACAAATAGGTACTTGCTCTGATACTTGACAGAAGCAAAATATTTATGTATGAAACCATCTGCATTCTTATTCCTGGTGAAAGCAAACAGAGGGAAAAAATAAACTAAGAAAAAATTGGAATTGCTGTTTTCATTCACATCCACTAGGGGGAAGGCCCGTTAGGTAAATGGACCATTGTTTTTCTCTGAACAGCTTCCCAGGAACCGAAAGAGAAAGACAGACCCACAAAGCAGTTGATGAGCTGTATGGCTCACAGCAAGGGCAACCTCGGCCCAGAAGGTGGCTTCTCAGGCTTTCACAAAGAAAGGAACCATGAGCAAAAAAACGAGAGTGACCTTAGAGGCTAAAAAACAAATTCACCTATTCACTAAAGGGATGCAGGAGCAATAGCCAGTTGAGATAGGAAACAATTCATCCAAGCAAGATGAAAACAAATGAAGAAGAAAGGCACATTGAGGTCATTTATCAATAGGCCAATGACATACGTAAGAAAATTTATACCTTTGTGAGAAGCAGCAAAGGAATTCTTTCTGTAAGTAAGAGATATTGAGAGAAACATGACCCATGGCACTGGCAGGAGAAAAATAACATGCAACTAGATCAGACGCAATGATGCATTAAAGCATTTATTATAGTCACCTAGTGCCTAGTAGCTAATTAGCAAATGCTAATTCTCTCCACGCCAAAATAAAAGATAAAACTGAAATTGACACAATCTTAAGAACAGATTATTGAACCCTTTCTAATTTCTTCTCATTGTTCTATTCAACTAAATCATACTTTTAAAACAAAATCCTGGAAGAAATATATATTTCCCTCATAAACTTTACACAATTCAACTTGTACCAGATTAAAAACCCATTGCCAATTATGATGAAGAAATTCTAGAAAATAACCTAATGCTATACAGGTAGCACTAAAGATGATGCACGGCGAATGAGACTCCAGATTATTATGGATGTAACACTCTGAAAATGATCAATCATTTGCTTATTCATTCATTTATTCAACAGGGTGCATTTATTGCCTACTCATGGCTGGCTAGTCGAAAATGAAAAGTAGGAACATGGAGCACATAATGAGATAATATATGCAAAAATTCTTTGAAAAGCACAAAATGCCATAGAAATGCCAAAGCTGATGAGGATGGTGATGCAATCATGGTCTATTGGGGGAAAGGCAACACAGTCTCTTTAAATAAAGGAAAATCATGTCTGTCTATTAAGTACAGAAAAGGGATCATTTATTATCATAATTTATTTAGATTTTCAAATAACTAGTAAAAGACTCTGTAGAAAGTCTACCTTTTCATTTCAAATAAGTTAACATAGCATTATGGGAAATGCTTTGTTTAAATGAGAAATGGGTAAAAAAGAAGACATATCTTGGTGTTGAGAAGTATTAATTAGAATCATCTCGTTGAACTGTTTCATGAATTCTGCAAAAGCCTTTAGAGTGAAGCCTTCTTATTTGTAGATAATATTCAACTTTCAGGCACCTGAATAACAAGCTGGCTAGCATCGATTAAAGCTCATGAGGCTCTGGCACAAAAATTGACAAACAAGTCTAATTATCAAGAATGAAAGAGGATGTGTAGAGGCAACACTGGTTTTGAGAGGGCAGGTGCCTGTGGGAAAACAGAAAAGACCCTTTGCGACATTACTGCCACTGCGCGTTTGCACGTGAACTTGGTGTTGCTATTCATACTGTCCTTTCTTCTGTTGAACTATCAGCATTGTTGTTTTGACAGGCTTTGTCGAAATGTTTTGAAATGTGTTATTTGTCATTGAAATGAAAGGTTATTCTGAATGTGGAAAGATAGGGAGAAATACATGGTTTGGTATTAATGAAGCAAATATTTGTCATTGCAGGAATCAGTGCAACACTGAATTTTCTTTGAAAGCAACAAAATGCACTTTGCAACATAAGAAGAGCGGATACAAGTGGTTGGAGCTGGGATATGTCTTGTCACTGAAGAACGCCCAAAGAGCCAGCTTACCACACACCACTTAATGCTACTGAAGCAGGAAATACTGTCAAGCTCTTCAAATATGAGAAAGAAGTTTAGTGCAAAAACAGACTGAAGAGACCTACTTTTGCTTTACATGGGTTTATTCAAAAAGTCTTTGAGTCATTTTTAGTTGGCAGATTTTTTTCCTCTCAAGAAAATAATGGTATTTCTCACAATCTTTAGGTTACTAGAACTACTAAAATGCAGTCAGGGAATATTTGGAGGTGGGGAAACAACATGTGCAAAGTATTGCATATGTGCAGGGCGAAGTAAAAGGGAGGTGGACAGAGGCTGTAGGGGATAAGCCAACAAAAAGATATTTTGCCATGCAAGACCACATCTAAATTGTGACTTTGTTCAAAGAACCAAAGTATAAATAAGTTACAGAGCAAAATAAAAGACAGATAATAATAAACAGGAAGATAGATCTTTTCCAAGTAGAAAGAGGACCGAGAGAGAGGCAGGGGAAGAAAGTAGAGGAGGAGAAGACACAAAAAATTAAGATGTATTCTGTACATTTATAAACTCCCCACGATGAATGTAATTATTAAGTACTGCAAGCATACTATATTTTTTATTACTATAAAAATTTAAAAATAAAAAAGAGCCATGGAAAGCCACGAGATGTTTCCAGCAAGCATGCGGTTGGGGTTGAGGGAGGGAAGAACAGATGTGCAGAAAGCACTCTCTGGCTATATTATAGAGAAATGATCCCTAGTGGGTCCTGAGCAAAGGGCCCACATGCCGGATAGACGCCAGACACAGTGCTCCAAGCCACAGATATGGCAGTGTATTAGTCACATTCCCATCACTAGGATAAATACCCACCTGTGAGGAGGAAGAAGAGGAGGAGGGAGAGGAGGGGAAGAGGGGGAGGAGGGCAAGGGAGAGGAGGGCTTTATTTTGACCCATGGTTTCAGTTCATGGCCAGCTAGCTCCAAGGCAGAAACAGCATGGCATGGCATAAGGGCATGGTGGAGGAAAAGTGCTCAACCAACAGCAACCAGGAGGGAGGGAGAGAGGGAGAAAGAGAGAGAGAGAGAGGGAAAGAAAGAAAGAGAGGCGCCTCAGACAAGAACATGGCCTTCCAAGTCATGCTCACTGGGAACTACCTCCACCTCCAAGCAGACCTCACCTCCCAGTGACACATTTAACTATTGAGCTCATCAACAGATGAATCAACTGAAGAGTATCACACCCACAATCCAATCACCTTCCAAACACATGAGACATTTGGGGGGAATTTTAGATCTAAACCACAAGTAGCAGGATTTGGGAGGTGCCAGTGAGCAGAGGAGTAGATAGTGTCTAGTGATATTTAAAAGTATCCTACTAAGTAGATGTAATATAGCATATTGGTTGGCGTTCCCACTGCTAGGAACACAATGCCTGACTCCCACGGTTTAGAGGAGGAGAGGTTTATTTTTGGCGCACAGTTTCAGAAGCCTTAGGCCACGGTTTGGAGCTGCAGGTCAGAAACAACACAGCGGAAGCATGTGGTGCAGCTAACCTGCTCATTTCATGGTACAGTGAACTGGGCAGAGCTGCAGGGAGGAAAGCTCCATGAACCAGGCGTAGTCCCCAAGGCCATGCCCCATGACCCACCCAGACACACCCAGAAGTGTGCCTAACCACTGGGGCTCTTTTAATCCAGTACACTAAGAATCATTACTAAAAGTTGCATGTAGTTTTTTAAAATTCTGTTTTGCCCAGTTTTGAGGTACTGGATTAAAAACCAGTCAGTCTCCTTCCTTGAGAAGCTGATTAAGTCCACAGCCCCAACTACCTCTCACCTTGTGTGCCACTACACACCTGCCCTAGTCACCCCAAAGCCAGGTATTACCAAACCAGGAAGAGCCCTGATAACCAAAGCCCGCTGAAAATATTCAGAGCAGCTAATCCCAAACCTGCTTGCCCTGCCTCACCCGTTCCCTCCCATAGAAATTACAATAACAGCTCCTACCACTTTTTTACCCTCACTTCCCTCTTCTGCCCAATACTCATGCTTCCTCATGGGACCCCAAGGGGTGTGCCATGCTGTGTCCTCCCTGGGAGACAAAGAGTACAATAAAACTACAAACCTCACTCTTGTTTCCCTCGCTAGATCTATATCTATCTGGCCTCACTGCAACTCACTCAAGGTAAAATAACAAAAAGAGTACAGCCCCATAAAGTCTAAAAGGTGGATCTGAGTTTAATCAAGTATCAACCAGATCATTAGATAAGTGAGAGGAAAAGATACTAGAATCTAAGTGTTGCTGAAACATTTAGCTACTCAGAGGCTCACAAAGAAGAGAACCAAAAAAGTTATTGTCTTTTTTATCAAATATACAGGCAAGTAGCAGAATTATTTGATCTAATTTTTCTTTCATTTTATTTCTCCTGTCCATCATCTGTCAGAGATGCTAAAGAACAATGAACAATTATGTATTCAAAAAGCAAGCCAAGAAGAAAGGAGGAAGGATAAAAGACCTATTTAATCTTTAAATTAGATAAGTCATATTTGAATAACTGTGCTTTGAATAGAATAATAGGATAGCTCCTGTTGATAAAATACCCTCAAAGGTTTGCTTCGGAAAATAAAAGAACGAGATTCTTTAATTGCAAAATGTCATTAAATTAATATTAGTTGTAGGAGAAATGCTTATAATACATGACTCAAATATATATTACATTCAAGGAAATAACTGATGCTGGCAAAAAAAATTTTAAGAGGAAAGAAAATAAGATGTATATTTTTAAATGTGTTCAACTATTAAGAAAACTAAAGTTGTATTCGAAGCTTAATCCACTTGTCTTTATAGATCTCTTATGCATGTTTACATATTTCAATTAATGTTGCACATATTCAGTTTGGGACCTGCTGGGTTTTGGTCGTGCTTTTCCCCTGCAGTTCATGTGTTGGGCTCATGGTCCTCAGTGGGGCAGTGCTAAGGTGGGGCCTGGTAGAAGGTGACCGGGTCACTGAGTGCACTGCTCTTTGTTAAAGTCATTTTCGTGGAACTCTGACTTTCTTCTCATGGCAGCAAGTTGTTACAAGAGTGGGTCTGACCCTTGAATCGCTCTGTGTATGATGACCACTAACCATTAAGGCTTTACCAGAAGCTGAACCCATGAGGCTACCTAATTTTGACTTTCAGCCTCAAAAACTCTTAAGTTCAATAATTCTCCTTTCTTCATAAAGTAACCTAGTCGCATTTGTTTCATTATAGTAATAGAAAATGGACTCATACAAGGACCTAATTTTTCTGCTTGCAACATCTGAGGTATCTGCAAAGTATAAACCCAACAAAAGCACATGGAACATACAGCCCATATTTCTAAAGCTGTTTACAATTCTAAGAAATTCTGGTTAGTTCAAAAGAGTTACTTTTGTTGACAGGGATCCAACTGGGGATTAAGATATTATGACATATACACTCTCAACAGATAAAAGCGGAAAGAAAGAGACCAGATTAAATAAGAATGTCAGGATGAACTGCACACTATTCTTTAGGATAAAATTTTTTCTTACCTGTGGGAAATCTCTAATGTACAAGGCAAGAGAGACAAAATTTAAGATTTTAAACTACAGTGTCTGTGTAAGAAAGAAAATAAAGTTTAAAATGAAGCCTTCATGCTTTGAAAGGAACTTAAAAATGACACAATTAGCCAAATTTCTCTGTATAAACTTCTGGTAGCTATTGATACCCAGAGCATTAGTGCAGGAATGACTCATGGCCCTAGCCATGTCTTATTATCTTCATCATAAAAGATTATGCAATCCTGATAACTGATACTGTAGATGTCCATCTCTGGAGTATTCAGTTGAACAGATTACATTGTTAATAACAGCCACATGGCAAGATTTATTTTTAGGTCATTTGGCCTTGCTTCACTCTTGCCATTGACTCCACCGTCATTCTATAAATTCGTGCCTTTACTCATAAGCAAATGGCTTACGTGTGTGAATAACAGCTTTATGAACTCAATATAAAAGCAATTCAAAATTCATGCTGACAAACAATGGTATCATCTAACATGGGAAAATCTTCCTAGCCAATGTTTCTTCTCTGTCATCTGGAAATCCAGAATTCCTACTTGTAGTTCAAAGCATTGTAGGATTTGAGGTTTAATGTTAGTTTCCACGAGTAGCCTGTAACTCCATGGAGGTAGATCTCTCTTCGCTGTATGTCCAGAGCTAAGCAGAGTTCCGAGGATTCAGCAGAAATTCAATAAATATTTGTTGAATGAATAAATGCTAATAGTTTATTGGTGAATGAGAATGTCATTATTAAAGCCCTATTTCTCTATGAGTCATGTCTTCTTGGGGGGGACCATTTTTAACACTCATCAATGCCAGAGAAAACCTCTTGGCCCCACTTTCACCAGTTTTATTTCTTACCACTCTAAATACTTGTCACTCTTGCCCCTCAGACACAACAGTTCTGCCTTGATGGTGGGAGTATATCTCCCTATAAATCCTTTCTCTGAAGCTCACTGCCACTACATTTTCTTCACTTTTTTTTTTTTTTGAGACAGTATCTTGCTATGTAATGTAGCTTGGCCTTGAACTCATGGCGATCCTCTTGCCTCAGCCTCCCGAGTGTTAGGATTACAGGCATGAGCCACCACACCCAGCTGTAAATTTATTTTCAAGTGTAATGTTTGCTTCTTCAAGTCTAGGCATCTATTTTAACCCTCATAGGAATACTTGGAGACCTTTGAGTAATATGGATATAGCTCTAAATAGAAGTTTGTAAAAATTGTTTGCAAGTGTGCTCTCATGCTCTATCAATATTAAAATATAAAACATATCCTGTAACGCAACATAAAATGTAAACCACTGAATAAAATTGTGCCTATTTTCTAATAGCATTTTATTTTACTTGTGATGAAGTAACACCAAAGGCATAATACTGAAATTAGCAGAGCCCATCAGGCACAGTCAAGCTCACTGAGTTCATGGTTCTTTTCATGTCTCCAAAACTCATATCATATTAAGTATGCCACGCCAAGCTGGCATACTTCCAAGTTAATTCTCAAGTGATATTTTGTTTTCTAGCAAAGATACATAAGTATTGTTATGGTCTACATCTAGATGTCCCTCTAAAGTCTCATGTGATCATAGGTGAGGCCTTTAGGAGGTGATTGGACTATAAGGCATTACGGCATTAGACGATGGGGTTTGGTTGGAAGAGGTGGTTCGCTATGGATGTGATCTAGAGGGGTGTGTCTACCCTCCTGGCTTTTCCTTCAAGTCTTTCTGCTTCCTGAATGCCATGAGGTGAGCAGCTTTCCTCTGCCTGGCCCATTCCATCATGCCCATCTGCCTTGGAGCTACCCAAGAAGGAATGGGAACCTCTACAAACTGAGCCAAAGATAAATCTTTCTCCCTTTAATTTGTAGGTGTCAGGTGTAGGGTCTCACTGACAAGAAAGTGACTGAGACACATTTTGGTACTAAAAGTGGGGTCATTGCTGTGACTACCTGGCAATCTGGTTCAGAATTCTTTGGAACTAGTTCACAGGAGGAGGTTAGAAAGGTTTAGAGAGGCTGGCTGGAGACACAACCCTAGAATACTGTAGGCCAAATTTGATGGGACAGTCTGTTTGGAGCTCAGAGAGCAGAATGTCCATAAAAAGACAGATGGAAAAGACCTTGTTTAAGTTGAGAATGAAGACTCCATTGGCAAGGGGACTCCAGGCCATGTGTGTTACACTCTGGAAGAAATCTGTCTACATTTTGCTAATGTCCTGAGACTTTTCAGAATACTGCAATTAAGGGTGATAGGTAATTTTCTGGTGGAGAAAACTTCAAGGCAGCCCAACATTAAGGATGCAGCATGAGTGTTGTTGGAGATTTCAGCAAAGTTTATACTGAAAATCAAGAGCAAAAGCCCATTTAAAAGGTTTTCAATTTTGCCAGAAAGAAAGTTCCTGCAAAGATAGAACAGAGGAGACCTTGATTGATGAAAAGATTAGAATTAAATAGAAGCCAAATGGTTTACAACAATACAATAGAAAATATGACTTCAAGGTATCATAAGATGCAGCAAGACTCCACTCTTCTCTGATTCAGAGTTGCAAAAGTGAAAGACTGCTTTGAGAAGAGAGTCCCAGGACAATCCTTTTAAGAAGAAGCACCTAGGGAATTAGTTCCCTGGGATTAGGTTCACAGTGCTCAGTTATCCAGGCACTGAGAAGCTTCTGAATCCATGATTCAGGGGTCCTGGCTACTGTTTGAGCTAGTGACAGGCCTTTGCATCAACCACATGATCCCAGTTTTATAGGCATACAGAATGTAAGAGTTACAGGGTCATGAAGGCTTCCACCCAGATGGTAAAAGGCCTGGGACATCAGGCAGTATGGCCCTGTGAGGGAAATATGTAAAGCTGTAAGAGTGAAGCTGAAAGTGCAAAGGGAGACCCCAGAAAGTTAGAGAAGGTCAAAACATGAACCATCCGAGGAAAGCCACAAGGAGTGAGCAAAGCCAACCCAAAAGAAAAGCCTTAAGAGCTGCATTCTCAGGCAATGGTATAGAGGTAGGGTCAGCCAAGCCCTTTGGAGTTTGCATCTCACCACAGCTTGCCCCAGATGCTGAACATGAAGCCGCAGGATTTAATGTTTGCCCTCTGAGTTTTAGTCTTGCTCTTGTCCTATTTCCTTCTATCCTTTTCTTCCTCCACTTTGGAATTCGAATGTCTACCTTGAGCCATTATATACCATTAGTTCTTAACTTTCTGATTTTTAGAGGCGTTCACAGTTAGGAGTTTACCTTAAGTCTCAGAGCAGACCTCAGACTTGAACTTTTCAAAAATGTATGAACTGTTAAAATTTGGTGACTCTTAAAGATGGCCTAAATGTATTTTGCATAAAGAGATGTGCATCAATCTTTTGGGGGCCAAAGGCAGAATGTTATGGTTTATATCTAAATGTCCCCCTAAACCCTCATGCAATCGAAGGTGGAGCTATTGGAAGGTGATTAGATTATTAGGTCATTATTGCTGTTAGGAAGTGGGGTCTGGTCAAAATAGGCAGGTCACTGTGAACATGACATAGAAGTATCTATCTGCCTTCCCAGCTCCTCCCTTGATTCTCTCTGCTTTCTGGATGCCTTTAGTTGAGTATCTTCCCCCCCAGGCCCTTCTACCAGGCCATTCTGCCTTGGAGCTGGCTGACTAGGGACTGAAACCTCTATAAACTGTGAGCCAAAATAAACCTTTCTTCAAGTTGTGGGTCTTAGGTATTGTGTATCAATGAGAAGAAAATGAATTAAGACAGGAATGATCTGGAGTAATCATTTCCATAGCTTTCCAGTAAAGCCTGAAGAACAAAGCTCATATTTCTGATTACTAGGCCAATTAGAATTATTCGTGTACAAGAAAAGATACCGTTATCAGCAAAAATTGTACATGCAACAGTGTATTCTTTTTTTCTTTTCAAAAATACATCCACTACAGATCTATCTAAAAGAAGAGCTTGCTGCAACAGCTTAAATGTGTTATTAGTAAAGACAGAATTGTAGTTACCCTGCAAGATATTGGAGAGAAGCTTTCATTTGAAAGGCCTCCTATGTGGTTTAGGTTAAAATTTTTAGTGCAACAGGATTCCACACTGACAGGAAAAGGAGATATGTTTCAGGGAGTACAAATAACAGTTCGGTTCAGGCTATAAGCAAAACCATCCTATTTCCCTTGCTTAGAATTGTTCCCAACACAGATGGTCCCATTATTTCTGGCCTTCTCGCCCCTTACAAAAACTAAGAAAACAGAAACTTCATAACAAGTCAGAAACAACAACAAAAAAATAAAAATGGTAAGCAATAATTATGCCTAACTGAAGTATAGAGAAGAGCAAAAAAATGGTTAAAATGATGAAATAAAAAGTAAAATATAATAAAAATAATTCTTAAATATGTAATTTTTAAAAATAATTCAAAACAGTTTCAAATTGTTTTAGATTTAAAGATTAATTAATTCAAAAATTAAATACCACCAAATATGAAAACAAGCAGACAGTGTTACCCAGATCAGCGTCCTTTCTCCCTTCAATGTGTACCTACAGAGCCTTGATTTTTTCTAGCCACATTGTCCCTCCTTCCCACCCCAATGAAAGATACATTTACAAGCCCACTTTGTAACTATTTACTGTCAAGCAACCATGTTCTGACCAACAAGAACTTCTGGAAGGATGATTAACATGGTTAATCTGCTGGGAAAGGCCCATTTTTTACTTAAATTTATTCTTTTTCCACATGTCTAAGTGCCATGAAAAGGAACAGCACATTGTGCCTGAGAAGGATTAGAGCCTGGCCCTCGGTGACAACATGGCGGCCTCACCTGCCCTCATACCCTGCCCCCAGGTCCTGTACACGAGGGAAACATCGCTCCGCTGCTGTCTTCTCTCAGCCACAGTTATTTGTGATTTTCTGCTTTCTGACCCGGAACATAATCCTAACTAAAACAGATAGAAACTGAAATTGTATGTGGTCAGTACATATTAAAGCTGAAAATGAGGAAAAATCTAAAACTGTAAAAGCAAGAAATGTTAATATGATGAACATGAGCATGAGCAGCTATTAAAATAAAGAAAATAATACAAGGATGAAATAAATTATAGGGTACGAAAGCTAGTAAACGTAGAACAAGATGTTATACAAACTAACAAGACTAACATTTTTTTAAAAGGTGGTCATTTAGGGCACATAATCTGAGTACACAGTACCAAAAACAACCTGAATATCCAACAAGTATCACATTTCCATGGAAAAAGTTCTTTTAAAGGTCTCCATTAATTGAGGTTGGCACACAGATAACTTCAAACTAGAGGCTTATTATGTAATGTCATAATTAGGAAAAAGACATTTTCCATTTCAGAGCAAAGACATTCAAGTATCTATAAAATAAATGGATATGGTCATAAACATGAATACTCCAGCCAAGAACATACAACTACGTTAAAACTCACATTGCTAAACGACAGCAGTGGAATGAATTCCAGACACATATTGGAAATCAAAATTACATTTCCTTTCACAGTTGCTAATTGGTAATAGCTGTAATGTTTTAATGGAGAAGTAACACCTGAGCCAGTTATGGAGGCACACACCTGTAATTTCAGCACTCTGGGAGACTGAGGCAGGATGATTCATGTCCAAGTCCAGCCTGGGCAACTTAGTGATTTAGCAGGGCACTATCTTTGAATTAAAAAAATAAAAGTAAAATGGGGGGGAAAGAGAAGAAAGGAAGGAAGGAAGGAAGGTAGAAAGGAAGGAAGGATGGTAGGAAGGAAAATAATATTTGTTATTTTAAGCAATTCAAAGTATCAGTTGTCCTTTTTTTAGAAGTAGAGTAATTATATGGAATTACTGGCTTGTTTTGAAGTTTGGGGATTTCAGAAAAATAATAAAATGTAGCCTGTAGCATGACTTCTCTTTCCATTTTGAAGACTATAAATTCAAATATTTTAAACGAAATCGACTTTTCATCAGATGATAAGAAGTCTTCAGACTCTGGCCCAGAGGCGCCTGCTGAACATGTCTGAGCACGCAGAGCCCCTCGTCCTACAGGCCCAGCTTTCTTCTCTTTCCCTCAGCGATGTGATGGACCATATTACTGAAATGTCGGGCTCTTTTACAACATTTTTTTTCCTAAATGTCTCAGAGATACAATAGAAAGAAAAAGATAACGCTAGGCTTTACTGATTAGCCTATTTCAAATCAAGATGATCATTTGTAGAAAAACGCACAATCATTTCTGAATAACGACTCCCTTGTTTAAGATTATCATAGCAGTTTTCCCAACAGTTCATTATTAAATATGCACACTCATGCCAGTGGTTTGAAAGAAAAAAAATGTAAGTCTTAGTGTAAGATCTCTACCCATCTTCCAAAGTCATAATTCAGTATTTAACTGACATAATATTGATGCTGAAGGTTTACTTAAGTTCTTAGGAGAGAAATAAAAGTCATAAAATGAAATAAAAATTTTCATTCAAACTATTCAAGGCTTAATTCCGCATGTTAGTGGTAGAGAAAACCGCCACATCTTCCTCTGCGTGGGGCACACGCAGCCTGCCTCACTCAGACCAGCACAGGTCCTAGGGGTCTGCACAAATTTGATGCCAAATTAAGCCAGTCACCTGGAGGAGTGACCACCTTCTGCAGACACATCTGCACAGACAGAAGCGGAGAAGCCAGCCGAGTGGCCTGCATGTTAATACTGAATAAGAGGGCAGGGTGAGGGCATAAACCAGGAGTAGCGAGGGGAGTCCCTCAAAGCTTTGTGAGTTGGAAGTCAAAGTAGTATAGTCCCAGATGAGTGGAAAGAAATTCTCACTGTTGCTTAGTTTTTTCTCTTACCTTGAGAGCACTGCTGTGAACAAGATAGTGAGGGCTCATGAAATCCCCAAAGCTCTAGATATATCTGTCTGTATGCTGCCCTCATTCGGTTCAAGAAACCACCAAAAACGGGGCTTTGATTTAGGTGAATAAAAGTAGCTTTTTATCCAAAGACTACTTTTCCAGTAGACTAAAATGAGGCCTAAACATTCTGTTAATTATTTTGATTTGATCAATGCACATTGTCTTCATGGACTGAAATAGCACACTATACCCCACAAATAGGTACAGTTAATAATATTTTAAAAGTCCATCCTTAGGGACACTCATTTCAATATGCACATTATCATGTATCAGGTTATTGGATCGGGGACAGTCAATGGTAGAGAACAAGACTCTGAAAGAGGGAACAGGACAGTTAATTTTGATGGAAAGTTCAGCAACGTCTTGGAAGGAAGAAGACAGGCTGAGGGAGAGCACCTGAATGGGAGTCTTGGGGGCCTAGAGGAAGGGAGGTCTGGGCATCAGGAGAGAGTGCAACAAGAGGCTGACAGGCACCCAAAGCGTTGGCGGAGGTCTCCCATGCACCTCGCACTTGAGTGACAGACATAGGGAGGGGGACCAAAGAGGGAACCAGACCATACTTCACACGAAGGCTCCGATACATGCCTTTCTGTGAAAACAAAGTGAACACATCAAAAGTGAGTTTACAAATGATGGGGATACTTAAACCTAAGGCTATCTTACATATGATGGCCCAGCAGCAGGTGCAGGAAGAACACATGAAAACATCACCATCTAATAGTTCTCTTTAGAAGGAATTATTATTTAATTTCACCCACAGTTTATTATTAAAAATCCAATTCCCTCAGGACACTTAAAGTCCTATTTTTGGCCTTGTAAACAGCTAGACTGATAAATGTTGGAGGAGTGCTGGCAGCAAGAACTTACCTTCAATATTTTGATTAGTTCTACTTGGCTTGTGCAAAACTGCCCCAGTTAAACAAGGCGACGCTTTCACAGTGACTTAACAGTTACTCTGCCATTATATTGGACCCCAACGCTGCACACTTTACGAAACAAATGTTTTGAAGAGATCGTCAATAGGCCTTAATAATTTTATACCCCATAAAAATTACGAATTCTTTGAATATACTTCTGAAACACATGATGTGGCCAGAATTCACAAGCAATATAATTGTTCTTACACTCTCTGCATACAGATTTCCCCCGAAAGATCACACTGATTCAAATAGTCATGAAACAAAATACTTTTAGACTGAAAACTAGAAATTTATGTATTTAAGAAAAAAACCCAAATATGGGAACGATCCTGTTAGAATTAGTTCAAGAGATTTATGATACATCAGGGTGACTATAATTCATAGAAATACTTTTTCTACCCGAAAATTAATGAAACAACAAACTTTACGTGTTCTCACCACAAAAATAGTATATAAGTTAATAAATATGTTAATTAGCTTGATTTGGATAATTCACAGGGTAAACATATATCAAAGCATCATCTCGTACTCCATAAATACAAATAACTTTTATTTATAAACTGAAAATAAAGAAACATGATATAATGAAAAGAAATTACAATCTGATAGATGTACAAGTGGAAAAAGCTTCAGAGACCGGAGTGAAAGCGCTTCCCCCTAAGTTTCTGCCTCCTCTCAATGAGGAACTAGAAACCTGAGACCTCTGGCCACGTAACAAACCTCCCCAAAACCTGGTAGCAAAAAAGCAAGGATGGATGATTTAACCTGATTCCTTGGAGGCCTGGGTGAATCTCTTCCATCCTGCCAGGCAGTTAAGTTGCCCTCCTCAGGAAAGTTCCAAGGCTAAGCAGTGGCTTCCAGCTCCCTCCACATGCTTCCAGTACAGCAGTTATCCACCTGTCTTGCAACTACATCCAAGGAAGGGGATTTTGTTTGGTTTTGATGAAATATTTTCACTTTCTGGAGAGTAAAGCAAATAAGATATATTCCACATCTGTGCATCCACCACTCACTAATATAGCTGAGATCTGTATAGACCACCCTCATCCCATCTCCCACCCTGGGTCTGATCTGTCTTTTGCCAGGTTTGTCCTTGTATTCTAGGTTCATTCATATATGTTACTTAATTGGACAATTTTATGTGTTTGTAATTTTATATATGCTAC
The DNA here is from genome assembly GCA_004026905.1 of Hystrix cristata. Classification (NCBI taxonomy): domain Eukaryota; kingdom Metazoa; phylum Chordata; class Mammalia; order Rodentia; family Hystricidae; genus Hystrix; species Hystrix cristata. Next base: position 27,848 of record PVJO010004048.1, read on the forward strand.
ATATCTACTTTTGCACCATGTTCTTGTTTACTCAGCATTTAGTATCCACATTAATCTATTTTGTAACCCCGCCTCAGTTGTTTAACTTGCCAGTCCCTGTATTACTATGTCACGTTGTATTTCTTCTTCTCCTGCTGATGGATATTTCAACAGTTTTCAGTATTTCATTTTTCCAAACATTGTAGAAATGATCTTGCTTTTTAATGTTAGAATGTGCTTGTATGAGAAGTATTCTGGGTTGTATACATGAATCACAGAGGATGTGCTTGGTCATATTATCAAATACAGAGGTGCCTTGGTTCACAAATGCTTTCGTTTGGTGCACAAACAGAAGCATTTGGCAAATTTTTGTTTTTGTTTGCAAATTCTGCATCAGGTATTGAACATGACCACAGCCACTTTTCTCACAGGAACATGACTGCGGCCATCTTTCCCACAGGAACACAAACATGGCCATTTTTTTCCAGACTCGTGGAATGAATTAAATTCGTGAGCCAAGGTACCACTGCATTACCAAGTATACACTAGTGATGTATGGGACATTTAATACTTCTTTTCAAACATATTGATATGAAATTGTATTTCATGTTTAATTTTCCTTTCTACAAGAAATACTGAAATTCAGCAATGTTTCACCTATTTGTTGAACAATTGAGTTCCTTATTCTGTGAGTAACCTGTTTCTGTCCTTTGCCAACTTTTTGATGGAGTTGTTTGATTTTTTTACTTACTCATTTGAGGGAATCCTTTACATTTCCTACATCATAACACATAAGCATTTGCATTTTGTGAATATCTTTGGGCAGTTTTTGGCTTTTCTTCCTTTTCCTTTTTTGGGGGGCTGTTTTAGGAATTTAAATATTTACATAGTCAATTTATAAATATTTTCACTTAGAATTTTTATATCTGTTTTGATTAACTCAAGCATCTTTCAATACAAGTTTAGCTGGATATATAACTCTAATTTGACCATTATTTTTTCTCAATGCTTCAACATTTCATTTTTTTTGCATTTCCTTTATCACTTTATGGAAGTCACAAATAAGCTTGGGTTTCTTTTAGTTTTTCCTTTGCTTTTAAATTTTTTCTTTGTTTTTATGCTAGACAATTTTATGAGAATTTGATCATGTGTAAATTTGGGCAAATCTTGCTTGAGACTCATTAGGCTTCCTAAATGTGAAAGGTCTATGATGTTCAGAAATTTATGAAAAATTCATACCTTAACTACTGCTTCCTCTAATTCTCACCAATCTCTCTGGAACTTCTGTTAGATATATTTTAAACTTTTTAGCCTTATTATCATGTATCTGTATACCTTAGGGAAAGTACTTTAGAGAAAGACCTACGAGTTTCTTAAAAAACTAAATGAATATCTACCCTTAGCCCAGAACTTCTATTCCTACAGATTTACTCAAAAGAAATAAAAATTTATATCCAAAAAAAGTATTGTTCAAGAACATTCATAAAAGCTTTATTCAAGGTAGCCTGAACTTGAAAACAACTCAATGTCCACTAACAGGAAAGTAGGAAAATGAATTTTGGCATTTTCAAATAATATAGATGTATCTCAAAAATATTGAGCAAAAAAACTGCATTAAAAAGTACATGCCTTAAGACTGCATTTATATGATTTCTTTAAAAACAGGCAAAATTATTCTATGCAAGAAAACACGGGGCAGTGGTAGGCTGGTGTTGAAGGTGAGGGTATGACTGACTGAGAGGTATGAAGTAAAGGAAATGTTCTGTATCTTGATTATGGTTTGTATTATATGGCTGCATACATTTGTTGAAACATACCAAATGAGGCACTTAATTCCAGTATATGTACATTTTACTTCAATAATAAACCATAAGTAAATACTGTTATTTATAATATATTAAATGTTATATACAAAAATTGACATAATTAATGTATTTTTGCAATATAATAAAATCTATTTTGTATTCCGAATTGTTTAGGTATGAAGAATACTCGTATTTACACTCCATCTGAACCATCAAAAACAAATTTAGAGATAAACAACATGTTTTAAAGCAAGTGTAACAAAATTTTAATAGTAGTACAAATTTAAATATTCCGTATGAAATTCAGCTTTTCTCTATGCTTGAAAATTCTCTTAATAAAAAAAGGAAAATTTATTTGCCTTTATATAGCATTGTATTCTTTTTTATGTCTCAGTTGGTACCTTTTATATCTGCAATTATTTCAAAGAAAATTGTTCATGTTTCTATCTGAATAATTGCCTGAAGTTCTTAAGTTCCGAATTGAATAGTTTTCTAAATCTCATGACACTCACTTATAGTGAATTGCTCCCTTATATATTAGCATTGTATATCATAAACTCACATTTTTTATTAAGCATGATTGACAAATAAAATCATATTTAAGGTGGACAACGTGTATTGAGATAGACATACATTTTGAAATTAGTACCAAAATCAAGCTAATTAACATATTCATCACCTCACATACATATAGTAAATTTTAATTTCCTCTACCTAGAAACATTTTATGATAGCGCAAGTAAAATATACTCTTAAACGAAAAGAAAAATGTGCTCAGAATCTCACTCTCAGAGACAGATTAAAACAGTTAAGTGGATATCATTTTAGAAAATTTCTTAATATCTCTATACATTAATGCAGTTTTGAAAATTAAAAAAATTGGCAATGCTATGTATACTATAAACTCATATTTAGATGAACCAGTTTGATTACATTTTCTGTAAGTGGATATTCTTTTCTTTTAACCTTCGTTTCCACGGTTGTTTTTATCTTAAAACATTGTTAAAAGCTTTTTTAAATGTTAAATCTTAGCACAGGATCTTCCATATCAAGCAGATAGTATAACTTCTATCAGATGTTAGGTACACTCGGCCTTCTCACCCTACCTCCATTCTCAGTCCAATACAGGCTTTCATCTTCCTGGGTAGCACCTGATTATTCTCTGATCTGCACTTTGAGATCAAATCCTCACATTGGGTATCCAGGAATTCCCACCTTTGGGTTGGGGTTTCATCCTAACACTGTGTCTCATCTCTTCTCTATTAATGGCCCTAAAGCCCGGAGTCTTGGTTAGCAAAAGACAGAACATGCGGCTTTCAGCTGTTTATCACCCTTCATTTGGTCTTTGTGGATTAACTCACTTTTCTAAAAACTCCACAATTCTAGTGTTTGGTGACAAGAGAATTTCTTTGCTTTTAATGCCTCATATTGACAAAAACTGAAGTCACTCCTTGTTTGGGAACATATTGGTCATCACTAATGTCATGACTTACACCACATCTGACTTACGTCATCGACAGCTTATATAACACTTCCTATAGTGCACATAATTAATACTTACTGGACTCATGATTTTGATTACAAATTGAAAATATATTTAGAAAATGTAAATTTAATGTTACTAATAACAACTGATTTTTAAATTTAAGATCTTATTTCGGTCTCACAATAAATTGTGGGTTAGGTAATACTATTCTGTAGACTATGAAGTTTAACTTAATGGAGTAAAATAAATTTTCCAAACTCAGCCATCTGACACACAGTTGATTTGAGTTTCAAAAAGAGGGCTCTTTGATTCTAGAATCTATACTACCATATAAATTATTAGAATGAACTAAAAACAGAATGAATGAATAATTGAAATATAAATGAATATAATTATTAAGATATCCATGAAAGGCTGCTGTCAAAGATGATATTTTCAAACTCTTTAATAACAAACAGCTCCCATAAAATGTAAATTATGCTTCTGTACATTTAGATGTGTAAAAATATTTCCAGCAAATATCATAGGCTCAGAAAAAAATGTGTATTTTGTAAAGAGCTCACAAGATGGTCTGATACCGATATGTTTAGAATATAGTATGTAAAATTTTATCCCTAACAATAACACTGGGGAAAGAATATCAAATACAGAGGGAAGAAGTATATATAAAACATTAATCAAGAAGTTATTTATAGTACCCAAAAGAAAAAATAAAAAGAGCTCAAATATTGTGTAACAGAATCATGGCTAAAAAAAAAAAATTGTTTTACAACCATCCAACAGAGTGTTATACTGGTATAATAAAAGAACAAAGTAAAAATAAAAAAGTATTAGAAAACTCTTATTGAGTTGAAAATAAGATAAAAATCCAGAGAATATTTATAATCTGCTATACATGTGTGGAAAAATACTGAAAAAGTTATACCCAAATACTATTAATAGTTTGGGACTTATTAAAGAGAATATGAATGTTATTTTCAGGCCAAGTTTCTCTGTTCTTCAATTTTTTTTGAATGAAACTTTTGCTATTATTAAAATAATATTGTATGAATTTACATACACAGTCACAAACCATTTAACACTTGGGTCAGTGACGGACCACATGTACAAGGGTGATTCCGTAAGATAATAATGAAGCTGAAAAATTCTTACTGTCTAGTTTTTTAACTGACCTTTTGTGTTTAGATACATTTATATACATAACACATTCTATTGCATTACAATTGCCTATGATATTTAGTACAGCAATGTGCAATACAGTTAGGCAGCCTAGGACAACAGGTTACATCATATAACCTAAGTGTGTAGTAGGCTATAGTATCTAGGTTTGCACAAGTACACACTATGGCGTTCATACTGTAACGAAATCACCTAAAAACAGATTTCTCAGAACAATTCTTAATGCACCATTGAGTGATGCATGACTATATTTATGTATTTTACACTGTTCTCAGAGGTTCCAATCTTTATTAAATTTAAGATGAACCACAACATTTTAGAAACTTCCTTCTTCAACTCTATTATCAACTATTTGCCATCTTCAATTCTGTGCTACAGAGAACCGGGGCTGCCTGCAGCCCCCACCGGCTTTTCCTCTTTCCTCTTGCTCAGGGCGTCCTCTGCTTAAAGAGGCTCACTTGGTCGCTTATCTTCCCGTTGAAAGCCTACATGCCGTTTATGGTTCAGATCAAATGTCAGCATCTTTGTAAAGCCTTTCCTGATCCTCTCATCTGATCCTGATCACCTGAATTTCACTTACTTTTAGCCTTGGCAAAACCATTTGTGCCACAAAGAGAATGAGACCCAGGTCAAAGCTGACCTTGTAGCAAATGGTATTCTCAAAGTCATTGGCTTGGGGTGGGGGTGGGGGGCCGCTTGGTTGGCATTTACCTTTTTCAAGAACGCAATACAAATCTCTTTCTTTTTCACAATCTTTACATGCCAGCTTTTTTTTTTAATAATAGGGACTAATGAATTGCATAATTTTTGTCAGTCTTCATCTACAATTTCTCTTTTCATTTCTGTCGTTTCTAATGTCCACCTCCACTGGATTTACAGTTCTATTTTAGAGGTCATCAGGGCCCTGCAAATATCATCCATCGCCCATATTGTCCATTGTGAGATACAAACATCAGTGGCACATGAACCACATTATCTTGTGATGTCTGGTGATTTGTGAGCATCCTCCTCCAAACCTGGGATCTGGAATTTTCTCATTCATTAATACATCCCGAGCACATACACAAGAAAACTGAACACATAATGATGGTGTGATGAAAACACCTGAGTTCAGATTGGTTAAAGTAATTGATCTGTCCCAGAGTCCAATTTTCAGGAGCCCAGGTTTGCAAAAGTGACCTGCAAGAGCCCTTTTTGCTGCAAATATTTTATATGTTATTCACTTTGGAATAATAATTTTACTTTAAAAATCTGATAATATCCATTTAATAAATAGTTTGAATGAAATGTCTTCCAAGTATGATTTCTCACCTTGAAATTCATGTTTTTACTGTGTGATTTTATAAACTGTGCCCAACTGAAGTAAACGCAAAGCAAGAGCACGCTTCCAGAGAACAGTTGGGTGCTTTGCATTCTCGATTTCCTCAAGGAGGGCATTTATACAGTTCACCTTGTGAGGCCAAACGTTTTCTGCAGCGTGTATGCATTTGTCTGAGGAAAGCCTTGTGGAGAGATGGAGTTGGTCCTGTGGTGGGTGAAGCTGGTGCTGTATCTTGTCTAACTTGATTTCTACGCCCAGAGCTCGACTCCTCACCCATACCACCATCCCTTTTCCTATTCCTTTCTCTTTTCTTTTATTATTGAGCATGGAGAAGTGTATTAGTGCCTAGCTCATGGTGACTTACACTAGGAGATACTCTGCACGTGTTGACTTGAGTTATAAGTAAACTAAACTGGATATTGATTACTAATAATTTCTAATCCTTAGCAAAGCAAAACTCTTAAATTTAGGGATATACTACAATAATGAGTAGTGTCTACACTAAAATTTTTATTTTTTGTTTGTTTGGTTTTTTTTGTTTTTTTGTGGTGCCGGGGATCGAACTCAGGCCCTTGTGCTTGCAAGGCAAGCACTCTAATCACTGAGCTAAATCCCCAGCCCCAACACTAAAATTTTTAAAAGAATAATCTAAAATGTATTTTTGTATGTTTGTCTGAGACAGCACACTAATCCCTTTTTTAAAGTATGAAGTTCTAAGGAAAAGCTTTAGTCAAAGAATTTACATCAATTTCTCTTGCTTTTTTCCCCCTCTTTCTTTTCAAACATGTTCACTGAATTCAAAAGGATGCCACAAAATACTCATGAGTACCAAAATGTCCAGGAAAGCTGCCATCTAAAAGTTGATCAGAGTAAAAGCATCTATTTCTCTAAAAGAGCCACACTGCATGCGGTTAAAGGTTGATTTCAGTATGCCAGCAAATCCAGCTCCCCAGCACAATCAGTTCATCATCCTAATCCATATTCGGGATTTTCAAAACTGGTAGTTTTCAGTTTCTCAGGCATCTACGAGTCTGCAATGTACTTTGTGCAATGAAATAAAACATATTTTTAATATTTGGCCAAGACTTAAATCCTCAAGAGCCAAGATTTCAGAGCAAATATTTCCACATTAATTGAAAATTTTATTGTCAAATATATTTCATGGTTTATTCATGTAGAGTAGTGCTTCTTGTCTTCCCCCATTCATTCCAATGATTTCACAGAGCAGCCAGAGGCTATTTTCAAAATTGGGGTGACATTTAAAATCAGGGTGACATTGTTTTTCTCACATGCAAAAATAATGATTTCTTCCTTTATGCTGAATGTCTTCTCCACTGGGTGATTTTGCTGATAATAATATCTTCCATGCATAGCACACAGGATAGTTAGGAGGATCCACAAAGAGGCGATGCATGTAATGTGAATTTTCTAAGTAAACTGTAAAGAGCTTTATAAAGATTGTACATTATTATCATTATTATTTAACCAAAATAAGACTCAAGCTTCAAGGCCTCATGGAGCCCACTTGAGGATATTAATTTTAAAATGCATATAGCGAGGAGAGCCCACCCCCATTAAGCCATGTTTCTGAGGTAGAATAACCTGTATTCAATTCTGAGTCCACCCATTACTATCTGTTTAATCATGTACGAGTTACTTATCTAAGATCTAATATTTTTAATCCACCAAACAGGGAACATAGAGTACTTTAATCAGATTGCTATATTAATAAGTTAGATAATTTAGGTGAAATGGTAGCTTAGAGTAAATAATCAGTTGTTAGTTATTATTTCACTGGAGTGCAAGTAGCACAAAAGAAAAGGCAGTGTCTGCCTTTTCATGCATGTTTATTCTCTGAACAAATGCTTATTATCAACACTGAGCATACAGCAATGAAAATAGACAAGGTCCCTGCTAAATGGACAATGAACAAGTGATTGAAGTAACTTTGGGGAGGGGCAGGTAGTGTAAAGTAACTGGGAGAGATTAATTACACAGAATGACAGTAGTGCAGAGCTGGAAGCAGTTCTTGAGAAGGCCATCTATGAGGGTAACTTCTGACCTCACACTAGCAATCTGGGAAGGGAACATGTGCCAACAAGGTTTGAGGCAAGAGCAGTTTGAACAGAAACAATAACAGTTGTAATGTGCCTAGAACAAAATCTAGCTTATTGCATTCAGAAGATGAGCGTGTCCCCAGGTTTCTTACACAGAAGGAATGAGAGAAGCTCTCCTATGAAGTGAAGGTGAGAAACAGAGAGAGACCACAAGGCGTGGGGCACTGTGGGCTGGATTGTAAACCGGCTTGTGTTCCAGCTGCATGGTGACCTTGAAGCCCATAGCACCTTTCACAATCTGGAAGATATTAGACACTCAGTAAATATTTTTGAATAACCTAATATGCACAAAGTACTTAAAAAGTAACTACCAAGAAAGCACTTAGGATTCTTAAATAGTTTGGGACTCCCAAGAGTTGCTTTCTCTCAAGGAAAAAATCAAAAATTAGCCACGCATTCCATTCTTAAACAGTGGTCTCTGTCTAACTTGGCAGTGACCCCTGATGGTAACAACTCTCTATGAGCCAAAATATAACTGAATCCTACTCAGTTATCACAGACTGTTAAAGAAATCGCTATAATTTTTATACAGATAAATTAATGTGTTAAGAAAGAACAACACTTACATGTCCCTATTTTTGCTCTATGTATCTTAAGAGGAAATGCCAGAAAAATGAAAAGGCAGTTTCATTACACAACATGAAAGAATTCTGGGTTGGGGTGGTGCTGGGGATTAGAACTCAGGGCCTTGTGCTTGCTAGGCAAGCACGCTACCACTGGAACTAAATCCCCAACTCTGAAAGAATTCTTATATGATGAAAATTCTCAACTAATTCCACCTTCCTCATTCTAACAACTTTTTTTTTTTTGGTCCTAGGGATCGAACTCAGTGCCTTGCACTTGTGAGGCAAGCACTGTAACCACTAAGCTAAATCCCCACCCCCCTCCCATTCTAACTCTTAACCACATACATTTTGAGGACAAACTGTCACTCCCAGTACCTCATAGAATGGCTGACATCCAGCAGTGCTCAAAAGTACATATTGAATGACAGAATGACTATCTAGCCAGGGTTTGCAGAAAATTAATTGAAATGCTACCCAGTTATCCACATCTTAGGTAATCAACAATCTTTCAGGATTTATTGATGAATTAAAAAGCAATCACTGAAGTGTATGGTCTGTGAATGCATCAATGACATCTGTTTTAAATGGAAGATGATTTTACTAGATGACAAGATGTTTCTGACTTACAGTAGACCTTAGGGCATAAAGATGAACTGAATCCACCTCCTAAATAATATCCATTTCTTTCTCAAAATATAAGTAACTGTTAAGTATAATCTTTAGTATTAATTAAATACTAACATTTAATGTATCAGCTTATTATAAATACTAGTTATTTCTTATGCACTGGCTTACTTTTTCTACTATTAGTATAATTGATAATATTTAATATTATTAAAGTAATTTAAGGGAGACACAAATAATTTAACACAATACTTTTTGAGTTTTAGGAAAGTAGTTACTCTGTTGTTAGTTCTATTTTTTATTGATATAATCCTCACAAGGAGAGTAGAGTAGGTACAGGAACAATGACGAGAACAAAGGGGGCATTTTTAGAAGTTTTAGTGTAGTGCTTCTTAGAAAATAATAGACTTTCAGCTTTGCTTTGTGCTTTACTCTTGATATTTTTGAAATGTACAGGAAGTTATTTTGTAGGACATCCTTCAATTTGAGATAGATAGAACAAGAAGTACGTATATCACCAAAATCACACTAATCAAATTCTAATCCGTGGTCAAAAATCAATCTCTAATTCCTTCTGATATTTGTATCCAAGACCACATCTGTCCTGAGATAAAAGATAAAGAGAGTGGTTCTGCTTTAGCAGTCTGTAAAATGTGAGTTTATTCCAAAATTATTTTGACCAGTTTGCTCAGGGAAAGTTTGAAGGGTTGGAAATGGGTCCAAAATGAAGCATCATATGTGTGAGCATCCTGCTAAGTGTTCTGCCAATAACAGCGACCTAACTGACAGGCCATATTCAGACACAAGCAGATACTGATGCTCATAATGATTTTTAAAGAAAAGAAATTTCTTCATCTATCAATTTTTTAGAAGATGAAGTCACTTTGCTATGACTCTAAATTTGCAGAAAAGTTGCTGGTACATTACTGTCCTTTACTAACTTGATTCACAAAGTCCTTATATTTCACCCCATTTGCTTTAGCAGTGTGTGTGTGTGTGTGTGTGTGTGTGTGTGTGTGTGAATGTTATGTAAAATATATATATATACACATATACATATTTTTCAGAACCACTTGAGAATAAATATTTAAACTTAAACATTCTAGTAACAGGAATATTTTCTTACGTGACTATGGCATAGTTATGAAAATTAAGAGTTTTAGAACGAATGTAATCTAACTGCCAGTCCACAGTGAAACTCCATCAGTGCCCTAATGCTTCTCTTTTTCCTTGGCCACGACCGCGCATTGCGTTTAGTCCGCGTGTCTCTTTATCTTTGCTAATCTGAAACAGTTCTTTTGTCTTTCTTTGGGATTCCTGCTCTTGATATCTGTGAAATGTCCAGGCAGTTATTTCTAGAGCGGGTTTACTATTTGGGGGTTGCAGTTTCAGGAATGACTCCAGGTGTCTGGCAAGTACTGCTCGCTTATGTATTCGAGATGCCCAACAGCATTATTGCTTTAGCTTAATAACTTTCCCAGGCACTCTGGTTAAGTCATTATCTTGATTCGTGCTTTAAAAGCCTTCATAACACCCTCTGACTGTATTCGTTTCAGCACAGGCTATGTGGTTATGGAAACAAGACCCAAAAGTAATTTAGACAGAACTTTATTTCTCCCCTCTGTACCAGGCCAGGGCAAAGTGCTCCCCAGCTGTTGGCTGCCTTTGCTCTGTGAAGTACTCTTAAGACACATGCCTTCTCTCTCTGGCTGTAGAGTAGTTCCTGGTCTTCCAATAGTTCAAACAGTGCTAAAGACCAAAGATGCGCACACACATCTCCCTTTAGAAACACAAACTGGAGACTTGGCGATATCAATTCTGTTTAAAGCCATTGGACAGAACTTAGTCACACAGAACGTGCCAACCTGTAAGAGAGACTAGGAGATGGAGTCCTCAGTGGGCGACCACATATCCCGCAGTCCAATGACCAGAAACAGAGCAAATGGCATGGTGGATGTCTGACAGTTTCTGACCCAGAAACCATCAACTCATTACTGTATGCTATCACATAAGGCGTGCGGTGGGGAAAGGTAACATGTGTTGGGAAGGAAGGATTTCGGGAATGTGTTAGCCACCTTCCATCACTATAAAAAAGTCAGCTAACATCATTTTAGCTTCAGGTTTTAGAAGTTCCTGACCTGTCCATGGTCAGTTGGGCCTCTTGCTCTGGGCATGGCAGCACGCCGTGGCAGGGGCACGTGGCCGGCAGCATGCCATGGCAGGTGCTTGTGGCCGGGCAGAGTCTCTTACCTCGCAACCAGAAAGCAAAAGCAAGTGAGTAAGAGTCTGGAATCCCACAGTTCCTTCCAGTGGCATTTCCTACTAGGCCTGCTTCTGGAAGGCTCTACCTCTGCCCACCTGTGCTACTCTAGGGACCAACACATAGACACATAGACACCTGGGGCACATTTAAAATCCAACTACAGTAATAGGAAGCCTAGTTTACAGGAAAGAAAGCCTGCCTAGGCAATATCTCTCTAAATGCAAAAATACAAAGAGAAATGACAAGATACGAAGCTTTTTGAAAATCTGTTAGATGCCTGGAAAAAAGAGTTCAACTGGCCATACTGTTCAATAGTGCTTATTTCTTACCAAGCACAGTCCCTTGCACGATATGTTTCAGTAATACAGAATCACTGATAAGGTTTCTTCTACATGTCTGATGCTTCATGCTTCTCCTGATTCTGATATGACTTGTACCTTTCCCTGGAATGTCCTTCTCAGCACCACTATGTCCAACTGGCAAGTGCCAACTCATCTTTTATGGTGCACTGAAGTCTCACCTCCTCTGAAAGAGGACTCCCGACTGCCTGGATACAGGGAGCACTCTCAGACAGCTTATTTGCCGCACTCAAGTGCCCGCTGCATTCACGTTTCGTACTACTGCACTCTGAGTTTCCTTCAGGTAAAAGCTGTGTCTTACCAGTTACTTAAAAGCCTTCCTGCTATTTGATTCAGAAGTCCAAGCCCATGTTACACACTTTTCTAACAAGTTGGGGAGTGACAGCAAGAAGCCATCTAAGAGGTCATAGGATCATAGGAAGACCAGAGTATTAGAATGTTAAGCTTCCGGATAATCAATGCCTGAAGGTAAAGAGCCAATGAAAAGGGAGTCATTGTGACGTAGAAAAAAGAAAACAGGCAGCGGGGAGAAAAGACGAGAACGACCCCCGGAACCAACCAAAGCCGAGCACTGCTGCATCCCGTGTCCAGCACCTGAGTTCTGTTGCCATCACCACCATGCCCAAGAGAAAGGCTGAAGGGGATGCTAAAGGTGACAAAGCGAAGGTGAAGGACGAACCACAGAGAAGATCGGCAAGGTTGTCTGCTAAACCAGCTCCTCCAAAGCCAGAGCCCAAGCCTAAAAGGTGCCTGCAAAGAAGGGAGAGAAGGTACCCAAAGGGAAAAAGGGGAAAGCTGATGCCAGCAAGGATGGGAATAACCCTGTTGGAGATGCCAAAACAGACCAGGCTCAAAAAGCTGAAGGTGCTGGAGATGCCAAGTGTATGCTATTTTGGGAACTGTGTACTTCTGGTGACTGTACAGTTTGAAATACTATTTTTTAATCAAGTTTTATAAAAATTCAGAATTTTGTTTTACTTTTTTAAGCTATGTCGTTAGCACACAGAACACTTCATTGTTGTTTTTTGGGGACAGAGCATATGTCACTAATACATTGTCTCCAAAGCTGGATTGACACGGGGAACACACCTTTCTCTGCTACTTTCACGAGACTTCCTCTCGGCTCCGGCTCCCAGGAGGAGGGATTCCCTGATGTTGACACCTGTGGCCACCTTGGCATAAATGTCTGTGGTATGGGAAAACTCCCACTTCATTTTACATCCTCTTTTCCTTCTCTGCCATCACCATAGACTTAACTCCCTTAACCCCGGAGACCTATTGGGAGCTGACTCCCAAAAATTGATTTATCAGCGTGTCAAGCATTCTGGACTTGCCGGTGATGTTACGATGGTGTCCCACAAGAGCAATGATTTCTTTTTCTAGATTGTGGATCTTCGGGTTGATAACTCTGCCATTTTCTTTTCATTTCCTGAAAGTCAGGGTAGGCTTGTGAAGAGTTGTGAAACAACATACTGAATGTGAAATGGCAACCCTCACTCTAAACTTTCCCTACTCAGAACATCAAATGCAGACTTCATTGGATTTTATAGTGGCTTTGTGATTTTTGGTAGTCCATCCGAGAAGGGAGTTTGAAAGTTGTTGTAGACTGTTAACGATTGTGTGCCCACGTCCTACCTGAAATACCATGATTGTTTACGAAAAGTATCTCTAATAAAGTTGGATATAGTTCGGAAAAACAAAAGAAAAAATAGGATAAGATAAAAATGTGGTAATAGAAATAATAACTTGGGGCTTATTAAAGAAGAATGTCTAGAATAAGGCTGAAGAAAGATATAGTAGAAGTGACAGAGAAATGCTAGGGCAGAGAGAAGAAAAATCGAAGCAGCTTGTTTTGTGCATACATACATGTATGAAGATGTCATCTACCAAGTTCCTTTCTAATTTATGTGTTTATGTTCAAAATTAGATTTGGAATTTGGCTTTCTACCAAAATACATTTAAACAAGGTAAAGTCTTAAATTCTCTTCACCATAATATTTTTATTGGGAATTTGGACTTCACACACAGTACCAATAAAATACAGCAGCCCTTTGTCAGTAACTAGAATAATTTTAGGATAAAAATTAAAGAGAAAAGTGAGGGGAAATTTCTGATAAATACAGTTTTGATAAGTAGTAATGAGATTTGGACATATTTTCTCAGGTTCCTTCGCACAGCAGGCAGGGGGAAGAATCCCTTCTATCCCTCTTTCTTCTTATGTGAGCTCCTTGGCTGGACATAGGAACCCAATTCATACAAGAACAGAGTAATAAGCAAGAAGCATAAAATTTTATTAAATTTACCTGTATATGGTGATCTTCACCAAAGAGTTGAAGTGCAAAGAAATGAGAATAGTATGATGCTTTTATGTTTGTAGACAAAGAACTGTATATTTGTGAATATACTAAATGGATATTTGGACTAGTGTAATAAACTCTAGAGATGTTACTAAGAGAGGTAGATCAGATATAGAGAGATATATAGATACAGATACAGATATGGATAGACAAAGAGGACATAAAGCCAGTGGGAGATAGGAGTTACTGCAAAGAATTTGTTTACTCTGTCACTGCAGTGCCAGTGACCAGTCTCTGGGATCAAAGGCAGCCTGGGGATGAAGGCCGCCCCTCCCTAAAGAATCTTTATGACTTGCTCCATGTAGGAAAATACAGGCCAAACGGCCCTTTCTAATGTTTCTTCATAACTTCAATGACCTTTTCTGAAATTATGAAGTTATGTTTCTTCAACCGATTACAGCATGAAATAATCAATAAACCAATTTGACTCATTTTAAGATGGCACATTCTTAACTGTCACTTTCTAAAAAGGCTTTTTTAGAAAACTATGTCGTTCAGTAGTAGGAATCATTGAAACCATAGTCCAGCATGGCTGCCAGGCTCACACTGGGCAGAGAGGTCTGCTGGCCTGGGCCTGCCTTCTCTCTCGCGCAGGGCCCTGGCATCAGCACACTTCTCAGGAAGTGCTTGCTGCCTGAAACTAGCCCCTCTGCTGAGAACTCGGTGCAGTTTGTTTTACCTTGGTCTTCCTTTACCTGTCCTGATAAGCCAAGACTTACTGTTGTTCTTTTGGTAAAAGTCAACCTATCCTGAGTCACTGGGGACCAGATGATACCATCAGTGATTCTGGTCAGGTGTTCTCTAGGAAGGAGACCAGAAGTGCCTCTCTTGGGACTGTCTTTCCAAATAATTCAGGTGGATTCTTGAAGATTTCTGAAGATGAGAGTTTTTGCTTCTCTTCCAGCACAACAGAGTGACTCTAAGTGTGGCCTATCATTTTTTCAACTAAACAAAAAATAAAAATAACGAAATCATGATAGCTGATATTTATCGAATGCCTATTCCAAGCCAGGCATTGGCTTCTCGCTCCGCATTTCTCATTTCTCGTCATTTTCATGATAATCTTATGAGCTAATAGAGATCCTCATTGCTTGCTTGGCCTGTGTGCCCATAATAAGCAGCATCAGCAGAGGAGAGCAACTGTGGTGGCAGAACTCCAGATGCGCATCGTGCCTGCCTCCCAACGCTCACACGCGAGAAGGCTCTTGAAGCTCCCCTCCAGTCCCGCGGGGCTGCAACAGATCCTGACCGATTCTCAGTCTGCCAGCCTGCCGCCTCTAGGCCTGTAAAGATCCCGCGCCAGTTCTTTTTGTTATAAGAATTGCAGCTGTCACTAAAGTTTACACAAATTATTTCACTGTTTTAGTATGAGAAACTTATAAAAATAACTAAGAGCCTAATAAAAATAAATATATTACAGCACTCTTCACTAGTAGCCAAAACATTAAAGTAACCTAAACATTCATTGACAGATCAGTGGACAGAATATGCAAAATACAGACACAATGGAATATCGTGGAATATTAAAAAGAGGAAATCTTGCAAGATGTGACAAAATGGATGAGTTTCGAGGATTATGCTAAGTGGAATAAGCCTGTCACAGAAACAAAAGTACTACATGGTACTACTTAGACGAGGTGTCTAAAAGAGTCAAACTCATAGAAACAGAGTAGAATAAATAGTGGTTGTCGAGGAAAGCCCAGGGGAGCAGAAATGGGAATTTCCAACAGATATAAAACTTCAGTTGCATAAGAGGGTTGGTTTCTGCTGTCCAGCGTTTTACCAGCAGTTAGCAACACTGGATTGCACAATGAAAACTCCATTAAGACGGTATACCTCTACGCTACATGTATATACCACAGTGAAAAATAAATTATACCTTTTTATTAAAAGCAAAGAATGTCCTTAAAAATATGTATGATATTAAAACACATGCCCTTGAATGTTAAAACTATCTTTGTGCTTTTCACACACACCTGAATGATTTAACTTTAGTGACATATTACAGTTGCTCATTTTAATATATATTATGTATTCTCAAATATCCTTGCAGCATCCAAAAAGGGTATAATTTATATAATGAGGCAAATGATAAGGAAAAGATTGCTTTTCAGATTAAATGTATATTCTTCAGGCCTGACACGGATTCACCTCTAGTAGTTTCTAGACATTTGGTAAGAGATCTTGCTATATTACTTTAGTTTTTAAAATTCTTAGAATAATAGGTGCTCTTGCTACCCTTTGGATAGTATTTTAGAGTTTATTTTTGAGATAAATATATATTTCTGTAGCCTTCCTCTTCCTTATTGAAGGAACATTAAACAAAAATTATCTTTTCAAAAAGCTCCCATTTTTCTCACCACAAAATTATATATATATAATTTTATATGTATGTATACATATACGTATATATTTTACATGTATAATTATGTATCTTTATACATACAATCAACCAAATTATGTTTATTTATACATACATCAACCAAAATGGCTGTTTTCCTAATACTTGAAAAGAACTGTAAGTGGATAGCCCCACTATCTTCTCTACCACACAGTCAAGAACTGAATCTGACAGATTTCTTAGAAATATCTCTACTTGTCATATTATGGTAATGACTCCAGAACAGGTAGGCTAAGGGCCTCTGACTTTTCTAAACACATAGCCAATCCCGTGTTCTTTTCTTCCATTTTAAGAGCCGTTGTCGACACTAAGATTTTCTGCATCCTCAGAGCTGTGACGCTACCTCTGTGGGAAGGGCTATTTCAGTCACCGTGAATTGTTCTGACAAAAACTGTGCCTAGACCATCCTCTGGTGGTGATAGTGGGAAATATCAGTTTCCACACAGCTGCAGCTTCCTTGTCCAACCTGCTTCCCTGCAACAGAGACTTCCCGGGAATCACGTCTAACACAGAAACAGGCTGCCTTGAAGACACTGCAGCTCCCGCACCACGCGCTTCACTCATTCTGCCGCAGAAAGTTCTGTGCACCACCCAGCTTACCTCTTTTTTCTACCATAGGTGCGAATCCGGAAGTGAAAAATAAAGACAACTTACAAGTCCGTTTTTAGAAGGGCTGTCTCGTATGATACCTCTTTGCAAATTTCTACACAGATAAACAAATTATTAATGCACAGTTTAGATTCTTCCTGACAAGTAAAGTTTGATTAAAGCTGTCTGCTTGTGACAGTCTGAGGTTCAGAAGCTACAAAGGGAAATTCCCTCTCCTAACGATTTGTGGTCTCCGGCGCTTTGCCTCAAAATTGCAAACCATGCAGAAAGCTTTTACTCATTTGGTGCTTTGGGTTTTTGTTTTTGTTTTTTTTTTCCTGCCAGTGAATTATAGAAATCAGTAAGTAATGACTGTCTTCCTGAGAATGCGGGGCTAAGGTGTCAACTATGAATTAATTAAGATTACACAGCAATGAAATCTGTGAATTGCGTGTGAAGAAATGTTCATTTGCACTAGTGATAAGAGCTTTTGAAAGCATCATACCTCCTAAAACAGGCCACATGTTCTTTGTATTTTATTACACATCACGGAATGAATTAAATCTAATGAGGCTTGCTTCTGTTGCTAATTTATTTAATGATTTTGATTAATGTAAAGTTTAAAGGAGGTGGCATATGACTATCTGTTGAACATTACACTAATGACAGTATTTTACAGGTCACCTGGCTCCCACAGATATCATCATACTCAGGAATTAGTACTTTGTAAATATTTCCTTTATAAATTTTTTAAGATGTAAAGAAGGTCAATATGAACATGCCTTCCATACTCATAGGCTGGAACATTAAATTTAAGGCATTAATTGGTTGAAAATAACAATACTGGAATGAAGGTAGAAGTATCCCTTGCCTGTTTGGAACAAAGCATATAGCTGACACCATAGCCCTTCCCACTACTTACTTTTTATACTGCTCGAGGACATTTTTGATTGCAAGAAAACAAAAGCCTAATCCTGCTAGATGAAGGATAGAGTAATGTATTTTAAAAACCTAACAAAGCTCCAAAGTCTGGAGGGAAGACTGAAGAATACAGCTTGGAAAAGTCAAGGAAAAACAGCTCCCCGGAGTTCTCACAGTTCAGCTTTGCTGAGACCAAGCTGATGACAGCGAGACAGGAGGAAAGAGGCCCAGGGAGCCCTCTGACTTCCCTCAGAGCAGAGCAGGTATCTGAATTTCACCACGCCGGGCACACCAGAAGAAAAGCATTTCTGTAAAGAACTGGGTGGAGAAGGAGTCATGCATCCTAAAGGGGCAGAACAAATGGCACCGGCCCATCGCCCACAGCCCGGGCCCTCCCTCACCGTGGGCCCCTTTGCCAAGTCTTGGACATGGAGCGCTGGGAGCTGTGGATCACATAATGTGGCTTAAGAACCTTTGTGTGTACATTTTAAATATGTTGACTTTTCTGATTTTAGATTTTTTAAATTTTAATTTTTTAATCCTAAAATAGTATAACTCTTCTGAGAAGCAGATGAACAATTTCTTCCGTGGAGAAGCAATTTCTTGCTTTATAATTCAGGGCATCCGATAGCAGCAGCTTCTACAGAGAAGATTTCTCTCTGCCTTGACAATGACAGGTCAGCGGTCACACTGGTTTGATCACCTGGCTGGAGCACTATTCGAACAGAAAGCTGAACTTGAAAAGTGGTAGGATACTCCAGCTTCTCTTCAGAGCAAATAAAGAAAAGTGGTAGGGCCCTGGCCCCCTGACAGGAGGAAGGAGACTCCTAGCAAGACTCCCACCTGCTGGAAAGCCTGAGAACACACCAGAACACAATCCAGGGAGCAAGTACACACGGCCGGGTGAGAGGATATACTTCAAACATCAGCACTGAGGCCAAAGGCAGGACTCATGTGAAGACTGCTCCTAAAGACAAGTGACATATAAAATGGTACCGCTCTCTGGCTCTCAGTAAGCAAGTGTGTGGCTCAGAGTAACGAAGTCAGAAAAATAAATAAATAAAACCACCACAGTCTCTCTTCAGTTTTGTTCTCAAGCCCTCCCCTCGAAGGACATGGAAAGCAAGGTGTCTCCTAATTTTCTAGCTAGTCAAAGTCCCAAAGTAGAAGTCAATACCTGCTCACCTGTTACTACTAAGTAAGAAGGAATTATCTTTACATATTTTATGTATTGCCTCTATTGTTCTAAATAAGCATAAATAAGGCCACTAAATATTTAATCCACACGTTGCCTAATGAATATTATTACCCGTGTTCAGAGAAAGACGCTCCTCGAGGTTGCAGAAAAACCAATATCTAAATCTAAAGCAAAGTGAGAGGAGAAGCTCATGTTAGAATATGCTAGGGTGGGCCGGGTATGGTGGCACACTCTAGTAATCCCAGCACTCAGGAGGCTGAGGCAGGAGGATCACTCTGAGTTCCAATTTTTAGTATGTGTGCTGCTGAAGCACCCACTCACTGTGAGTTCGAAGCCAGCTTTGGCTACATAGCAAGTTCAAGGCCAGCCTGAACTACATAGCGAGACTCTGTCTCAAAAAAAAAAAAAAAATGCTAGGATGGAAAAACCAGAAAGTCTGATTATGAACTGGTAGAAGGTAGAAACTCCTTGTTGTTGGAAAGAAACTGCTTGTTTTTGTCATAAATTGTTATTGCGCCTTATACTTACATAAATAAATGGCAAGGGTAGTTCTTTGTTCCAGTCTAATTAGGTAAGTGCTTTCCCAATTCAAATCACAAAACATTTGTGTCTCTAAACTAAATAGGTGCTACAAAGATGTAGAGGGGAGTTGACATGATTCCTGACCTCAAAAAGGTTATAATCTAATACTACACAGGTATAGGAACAAAACCAAGTTTACCACATTCAATAACTACAAAATATTAAAGGAATGAAGAAAAGAAAATCTGTATGGAATATGATATCCTCAGAAACATGGAATAACTTCTCACAGACATTTTATTTGATAGGAAGACATTCCCAACAAAGAACTTCAGTTGTTCATTATTTCCCCTAAAATATTATAAATAAAATAGTATTCTTTATTCTAATGGACATCAAACTTCAGTTTGCATATGTACACCTAAATAGGTAGTAGAAATGTAGTGGCTTCTTCAATTCTAAGCCTCTGATTCAGGAGTCTACTATGTTAACATGTATTTGATGTGGGTCCTTAGTCCATACTTTGAGAACTATCATTTAGACACAGATATTGTTAAATGTCCTTCGAAAGTTTTACTCATTTCAGATTGCTGAAGTGAAGTGCCAAGGCCTGGGGAACATTTTATTAAATACTTTATAAAGATACCGCTCTTCCCTCAAGGTGACACCATGCACTATGTGCCAACTTTGGCACAACTATGCACTGACTTCACCTACTATTTACATTAGGTAAAAATACCTTATACCGGAACTAATGAAGAATTCTAAATTCAGAAATTTATACCGTTTAAGGTACCATTCGTCCACAAACTGCTCTTTAAGGAAAAAGTAGACTCATTTAACATAACAAGATTTAAGAGAGACAGATATGGGTATATTCATTTCTTCACATTGCAAATTTTATGTGTTACCTTATCATTGTATCAAAAAAGTTATCAGGTTTATATGATATTGATTTTTTTCATAATAAGCCCAGCTTGCCTATATCTCAATTCATTTGCTTGTGGAATTCTGAATAGCATGTAAAAAAAAGTTTCTAGAGTTAATGATCTAAAAATTATCATTAACTGAAGTACAAGTATTTATTTCAATTAAAGAATGTCACAATATTTAGTTCACATTTCATAGCTACCACCATAAATCTAATCAATGGCATAATTTATATGGAAGAAGTAATTTTAATAACTTAATGCACTCTATTTAATCCTGGTCATTAAATGTAATTGCAAGTTTACATTATTATAAATGCAATATGTGCTATATCATTGTTTATTCTGTTTATTTCCTGTCATATTACCTATTATTAGTTACTATTAATGAACAAACTATAGAAAGCCATCCCCTTCATATCAAATAGGCTCCGGGGAAGTTTATCCAGTTCAAGCACCCACAGCAAAATCCATCTTTCATAATAAATTCACAAAAACAACAAACTTTATAAATATTTAACATGCAATTACTTGAGGTTATTAAATAAACTCAATTATCTGTCTTATAATTTCTCTTTTTGTGCCAATCAGCTCTTGTTAGAGCGTCATCCAGTCTGTACAGAGGAAAAGTAAAAGCCGACATATGAGTGTAAGTCTCTGTTGCTTCCTACTGCAGATGTTCCCTTCTCCACGCGATGAAGGTCAACATCATCCCGAGTCAGGATCCTGCTATAGATTGGATCTGGAGAACCCCCAAAGGTGTATGTGTTAAAGGTTTGGTTGGTCCTTAGCTTGGTGCCATCAGGAGGTGGTGAAATCTTTGAGGTGGGGCCTAATGGAAGATCTTAGGTCATTAGGGGACTATCCTTGAAGAGGATGGTGAGACTGCAGCCCTTCCGCTCTGTGTCATTCTGGCCATGATGTGAATAGGTTTCCTCTACCACAAGCTCCCACCGTGAAGGCCCAGAAGCAACATGGCTCATCACATGGACTGGAATCTACGAAAGGGTGATCTAGAATAAAACTTTACTCTTTCTGAGTTGATCATCTAAGAGTTTTGTTACAGTCATGGGAAGCTGGCTAGTATATGAAATAATATGGTGATAATGGTACTTCGATGATCTCCAAACCACAAACCCAGTCAAGCCATGAGAGGCACATCAGACAAACCCAAACCGAGGGCCAGTCCACAGAACACCTGACCAGCATGCCTCAGAACTGTTACGGGCTTTAAAAACCAGACTAACCAGGCCTGGGAGATTTAGCTCAGTGACAGAGTCCTTGCCTAGCAGGCACAAAGCCCTGAGTTCAATCCCCAGCACTGGAAAGAAAGAACATGCTTTCCAGCATTCAACTGAAAACTCCTCCAGGAGATAAGGGTTAGTTATATCTAGAATAACAAATGGTTTGGTTGGAAGAAATTGTGGTGCAGGTTAGCTTGCAGAGCTAAATTATCCAAAACATTTGTCATATAAAATGTTGTTATGTGGGTCTGAAAGCACATTGTATATTTAACTGATACAGGAAATTTAGATACGCAGCTGCTTTGTATCAATTTGTAAAGCAATAGCTAACACCTACTGAGTGCAAGATACTTTACTAGGTGCTTTGGAGACTAAAGCCAAATATGAGCAAGTGGGACAGTTACATGTTGGGACTTGCAGCTATGCCACTAGTTATACAGGTTTTGGGATTTTCTCTTTGACTGAAAGTCTCCAGTGGGTTATTCAGAAAGAACAGTCTTGGAAAATCCATAGAATTTTATCTCAGATGCATGGCAGCAGACAATGGGTGAGGACTATGACAGCATTCAAAAAACACTGAAGAAAATAAAAAGGTTGTCTCATCCACACTTGGGATTTGCATTGCTGAGTTATCCCCCAAATTGTTGAGAGTGCAAGGTGGGGTCACAAAAGTCTTAACTACCCTCAGACATTAACACCACCACAGAAACACAGAATGACCCCAACTGCTGGAGATGTTAGGCAACAGTTAAAGCATTATAATCATGCTCAGAGAAATATAACATGTTTGTAGGGGCTGAAAAGAGAGAATCTCAGGAGAAAAATAAAAACTGTGAAGAAGAACCAAATGCAAATTTCACAACCGAAAAATATACAACCAGAACTAGAAATTATATTGGATCGGCTAAATAGCTGAATAAACAAAAATTATTGCTTTTCTCAATTTGAAGAAGAGAAAGAAAAAGGTTGTTTGTTTAAATGATGAGAGCTTCAGAATGTGTGAGACAATTTCAAAAGTTGTATCACATGGGTAAATGGAGTCCCAGGAGGGGAAGAGAGCAAGATGATAGAGGAGAAAAAAGATGAAGATTTAATGACACAAAGTTAACGGATTTTGTGGAAGTTATACACTTATAGGTGTATAGATTCAACAACCTCAACAATCTACACACAGGATAAATGTAAAAAAATGGATATCAAAACACGGCCTTGTAAAATACAAAGATAAAGATGATGAAAATAATCAGACGAAAATGGCCCATTACAAATGACCCACGATTTGGACTACTGTAAACTTCTTATGGGATATTTTGCAGGCTAAAAGACTGGAGAACACATGTAAAATGCTGAACTAAAGAAAGTTTTTTTTAAACTGTCAACTGACGTGAATTTTTAATCAAAATAATATTCAAGAATGAAGTGCATTTAAAACATGCTCACATAAAAAAACCACCAAGAAACTCGGCACCACCAATGCAGCACTATGCAATATGCTAAAAGAAATTCTTTCAGGGAAAGGGAAACCATACTAGGGGAGGTTCAGATATTTAGGAATTGGAAAGACCATTGAATGTGGGAGAAATTTCTAAGTGTAAATAAAACGCTATTTCCTTTACTTACTGTTTAAAGCATAATTGCTATGTTGCCATGGAATACTTACAACATACCTATACCATATGTAAATGAATATGCATGGCCTAAGGTTCTATAAGCTTTTTAACAAGTGGTAAAATATTGAAATGTGAGAAGTTAATGATGAATAT
Source organism: Hystrix cristata (assembly GCA_004026905.1). Lineage (NCBI taxonomy): Eukaryota > Metazoa > Chordata > Mammalia > Rodentia > Hystricidae > Hystrix > Hystrix cristata. The sequence goes on from PVJO010004048.1 coordinate 51,470, forward strand.
TTTAATTCTTATAATGATCATTTAAAAATATTACAAGACCTTATTTACACTTTCATTTTCTCACACCAGAGAAACAATGCAGTATTTAAACATGTTAAGACCATACTCTTAAGTGAAATAAATCGGACACATATGTTTAAATACCACATTGTTTTTCTGCTGTGAGAAACTGAAAGTGTAAATAAGGCTAAAATGTATTATATTAGGAAAGGGAAGAGATTGTTCAAATGGGAAGGGGAACAAATGGGGGGAGGAATGGAGGGACAAGAAAAAAAGAATACAGGAAAAAAATGGAAACAAATCTTTTGTAAATAAGGAGGGGAAGAGGGATTGAAGGGAGGGGAGGATATATCATGTACAGGTACAAATTCCCTATGATGAATATTAATTTTATGTACACCTAAAATGTACCATTAAAATTTTTTAAAAAGAATTTGTTCCAAAAAAAATTACAAAATATCGCTAAAAACCCATTGATAATTTAACAAATTCCAAAACTCACCCAACTACTCAGGAAGAGGGAAAGAAGGTTGAAACAAAGGAAGAAAAAGAGAAGGAATGGATTAGAAACAAGTCTGATTGTATCAGTAATTATATTAAATTTCAATGGAATAAACATTCCAATTAATAGAGATTATGAGAACAGATAGTAAATCAAGATCCAACTATATGTTGTCTATAAGAGATGCACTTTAACATAAAGATGCACATGTTGAAAAAAGATATGCTATTTGCATAGTTATGATTCAACTATTTGCAATGGTTATGATTAAAATGTTGTAATGATCATAAAACTGATTTCAAAAGAAATACAACTATCAAAGACTTCAAAGGTTATGTCACAATGATAAAAGTGACAATTTATCAGACAGAATTAATGATCATAAATGTATGTTTACCTCAAAACTTCAAAATACATGTAACAAAAATTAACACACAGGAAGAAATAGTTAATTCCATAAGAATCATAAGATATATTGACATACTGACATAACAGGCAAAATTTGGTATTCACATGGTGAATCTGAATTAAGCATCTTAATTCATATTTATAGAACCCTACCGCCAAAAGTACCTCATGCACATTCCTAAATTAATACATGTTAACTTATAAATCAGTGGAACATAAAAGAACCCAGAAATAGACCTATATACTTGAGCTCAATGCCAAAGTGCCAAGGTAATTCCATATAAAGGGAAAAATATCCTCAACAAGTGGTGGCAAAGCAAATAAATACACCATTTTTAAGGCTGGCTGTGAAAACTAATATTCATCCTTATACTATAGCAACCATAGACTTTTTATAAAATAATCATAGATCTAAATGCAAAATAAAAACTATAAAATTATAATTCAATACAACACAAGAAAATCATTACCAAAAGATCACAACAAATACTTTACAAAATTATATGCATAAATGGCCAAAAAGTATGAAAGAATGCTCAGTATTTTAGAAAACAAATTATTGATCAGATTTGAAGGTAATATAGGTGTATAGATGTATTCTCAAAGATTGCTCAAAAAGAAGACAGTCCCAAAGAGGAAGTAAACCAACAGAAAGAAAACATGGCTTTTAGGACACAGAGGATCCAATACAGCAATGTGTAACAAGTAGACAGAGTCTAAAATGACCAGCAAAGAATGAAGTCAAACAAATGTTAAGTAGACCAGAACGCTTCTGAAGACTTTTCCTGAAGATGAAAATAAAAGTTCTTTATAAGTGAAAGTTAGGATTTTAGATAACCGATGAAGAATTTGAGGTTGACTGTGGATAAGTACATAGAAAACTAAGCAAACAAAACAAAATGCAGTCATTCTCTCTAAGTGATCAGGGACAGAAGGCAGAAATTTTCATTGCATAGAAGGAAGAGCAAGTTATTTCAATGCACGGCTTTACTGCCATTAACTTTCACATATTTGAAATACTGGAAACATTTGTTATTTGTATAAATAAAATTACAAGGTGTGATCGAAACATATGGTAAATATTTAAAATTTTTTAAAGTACAGTAAAAGATATATTGGTATCAATTCCCCTCAAAAGGCTCACCCTCTTGCTTCAAACACAATTATCCTTTACCACTTTCTGAAGCACTTCTGAAAATACTCCTTCATGATCGTCTCTAGCTGCACTGTCATGGCTACCTCCACATCCCGAATTCATTCAAAATGTTCACCTTTCACTGTCATTTTGACTTTGGGGAAGAGCCAGAAGTTACATGGTGCCAGATCCAGTGAATGAGATGGAAGAGGACACGCTGCAATGTTTTCATTTGACAGAAATTGTTGTAAATGTTTTGAATTAATTCAGGACATTCAGGTAATCACAAAATGACTCTTATGAAAGTGAACATCCAGAACTACTTTAGAAAGTGGCAAGAATAATGAAATAAATATGTTCATATCAAGGGAGGATATCATCAAGGGGATTAATGGCAATATGTGTTTTATTGTAATAAAATTTTTACATCTTTACTTAGACATTTTTTAACCTTTCCTTATAGGATAAGGTAGTATTACTATAGGAGGATGAGATGAGGCTTTTTGGGTGCTGGCAAGGAGAAGTAAACAAAGCTCGAAATCCTTATCCTTTAAATGGGGGTGCTTAATAGGAATTGCCAAAAACTTTTTTAAAGATAACATCCACATATATAAAGAGGTAAATCCCAAATGAAAGTGGCAGTTACCTCAGAAATGTATGTGAAATGATGCAGGAGACAAGTATTACCAGGTACCTATATGGCTTTTTTAGTAGTAAAAACCAAGGTAACTGACATAAAAGTGATTAAGCAATAAAAACTTTAGGGTCACAACTTGTGAGCTTTAGCATAGTTCTTTAGCTTCATTTTAAAGATTAAGATTAATGTTTTTAAAATATGCAAGTGAAAAGTATTAATATACTATCATTAAATATGAATGTCTGGTGTATGTAAATCAAGTCATCGAGATTTGTTACTATGGCTGCTTTGTGTTTTAAAGAGTGACATTCAAAGGTGGAAGATAAATGACAGAAGTGTAAAGATTTAATTAAAATAGATCCAGCTTCTCACTGCTTTCTATTTTAGCTAGATATTTAAAATGCAAATAATTTATCTGCACTGTATATAGAGGATACCTTAGCTATTAATTCCTGTGGTATATGTCATGCTCTTTTATTTGTATGGTGATATAAATAAGTGTTGGATAATTTAAAGAAAAACAAAGTCTGAGAACACAACACAAACAAGAGGATGCTAAGGAGACTGGATAAATAAATGTAATTTGGTACATTAGATGGAATTCCTGGAACCAAAAATAAGGATGCTTGGAAAAGCGAACAAAATGTGAGTGAAGTGTGGACTTTAGTTAATAATAATGTATCACTATTGGCTCATTGGTTGTGAAAAATGTACCACAGAAATATAAAAAGTGGACAATAGGAGAGACCAGGTGAGGACTGTATGGAAAGTCTCTGAATTGCCTCTACAACTTTCTGTAAATTGAACATTAGTCTAAAAAATGATTATTTCAAGCTGAATGAAAATCTGATATCAAGAAATAATCTGGAAGAACATATTTGCAACACAATAATTGACAAATGATCAGTATCCCGTATGTAGCCTACAAATTGATTTCAGAGAAGACAAAAATAGGAAAGCAGGGAAAGCACCAAATCAGGCTGAATCATGTACAAATATCTAATGGAACTGTATTAAGCCTCAGCACTGTTCAAGGAAACATAGTTAAAATGATCACATTTTATCCACCATGTTGGCAAATGTGAGTTGATTACACTGAGGTAAAAACTGGAGAAACTTCATAGCTGTGTGTTGCTGGGAGAGCTGTGAATTATTACAAGCTCTTCAGAAAGCAATTTGACAATACATATTAAGATTATAAATACTTATACTGTTAGACCCAGAAGTTCTAACTATTTACCCTAGATGTACCAGAAAGCAGTTAGTTACAAGAACATCCAATGTCGCGTTGTTTTTTATGGGGGGAATCTGTAAAATTCTGCATTTATTCATAAATAAGGCAATTATTACACAAATAGGACTTTATGATAATATATACTCACATGTGACATATGGAATATTATAAGCAGATTCGTATGAGCTACCATGGATGGATCGCCAAGATTTTGCTAAGAGAAAAGCAAGCTATAAAATAATAAGTTTATGACACAGTTTAAAAACTAAAGAGAAAAACTGGGAACAAAAATATACATGTAAATATATATATACATATTTTAAAATAAATCCATGTAAATAGTTTATATTTAAGTATTTAAATGTGGATTCTTTACATGAATGTGCATATTTAAATATACTCGAGAAAGTGATATGGACAATGTCCACCATGTAGATAGTAAGTAAGTGATAAATCTCAGGAATGGGAAGGTGGGACAAGTGTCCTTGTTCTGGAGGATCTGGCTAGAAACTGCTAATAAAGCTTCAGCGACCAGCTCACCCTTCATGTGTCTGCTGATCTCACACAATAAATACACCTACTGTGGATGATTTCATAGCGTAAATAATTCCTAAAATTTTAACAACGGTCTCTTCCAAGTCTACATAAGCCAGCTCCTCACTGGCTCCAGTCTTACCTCTTTTATAAAATATTTGTGTAGTTAGAAACTACTTTGAAATTTAAAAAACACTATCCGAATGATCCAGAGACAGAAAATTCCTAAACTGTATTAAAACTTGTAAATGCCACAAAGCGCTCCTTGATGTCACTTAAAATTTTTATGTTAACAATTGTAGTTCTAGGGTGTACTACTTACTTTTCTAAGGTCAAGGCTTTGCAAGAGAGCAGATTTAATATGGGACATTTACAAATTGCAACATTCATACACACAAGCCAATCCAGGAAGATTTCAGAACACAATTCACCCCTGGTCAACTTGATAACCAGACACATTCCTTTAAACCATAGTCTCCAGTGGCAGATTTGTAAAGAGTTAACATATCTTGGTCTATTCAGATTTACGGTAACACAATTATGGTACTCATTCCCACACCAGAAACAAATATTCAAAGGATTCTCAACACTGATTACAAACAGGTGTCCAAAAACTACAACTATACATACAAATACACAACAACTCCAGTCTGTCTCTCTTGCTTGTTCTAAAACAATTTGTTTACAAAGTACAATATAACAATATGGTGCATCCACATTAAAAAATATGGCTTGAAAACTTCTTTGAAAACTCCTTTGGTTTCCATTAACTTTAACAACTGAGCACGGCAACCCTAAAGAATGCCCCCAAAGATCTCCTGCACCCCAAATACACTCTTCCCTTCTGGTAAAAGGTCTCAGGTTTTTTTTTTATTGTCCTGTTTCTTTTCCACAAACATGTTCTCCTCTGTTCATCCTTGCAATTCACAGCTCCCCTCTGGCCAAACACTTCAAGTCACACTGCTGGCTCTCTCCTCTTGATTTCAAACAAAAACGCGGCCCAAAGCCCTCAATAGTAGCTATTCTGCCATCCCAACCCCAGACTGCACTGAAATTTTTCTGCCACCCAGACAATATCTCCAAATACAAGCGAAATGCAGACCAACTTCTGCCAAAGCACACATACACTGCCTGGGATCCAGCAGCCAACGCAGTCTTTCTCAACAGAGGCCTCCCAAGCCTCATCCTAACCAGCAGCATTTCCATCAGTTACTCTGGTTTTCCACACTCTGGCCAGTTTCCCATATAATAAGTTTAGAGCATTCTAGGGCTGCCTCTTGGGCTGGTCTCTCAAAACCTTTCCAAATTAATTCCAAAGGCTCTTAAGCCACGTGGCCGGGCAACTTCTCAGCAAGGACCCCGTTTCTCTGGTCACAATTTCTGTATAAGTTACTTTTCTAGAGTCAGTGGTTTGCAACAGAGCAAATTTAATGCAGATTTAAGTTACAACATTCACACACACAAGCCAAATGTGAGAGAGTACAGAACGTCTATGTACACACCGGACACCCAAAAGATCCAATCAAGGGCTGGGAGCCCACGGCACTATCTCATGTAAGTCCATGTCTACACTAAAAGTCTGAAGAAATCTATACTGGAGTCAGGATACGATACTCACTGTGGAGATGAAGACCAGAGCTCCCCTGAAGCAAACAGCAGCCATCTTCAACTACACCAAGGCCCCGAGCTCCTCCTGCGGTGAGAACAGCCGAGTTCGAGCAGGGAAACCAGCTGTAACAGAGCTTCTCCTATAAACAGCCGGCCACTATCTCCTGCTCTCATTCTCCTTTACACTGTGCTGCCAATAACCTTCAGGTGGATCCTTTACGCCCAGAACCACGCCAACTCAGTTCACCTGGGCCCTTCTGCTCACGTTGACCATAACAATAATCCCACCACATGGGGCATTAGGATGGTGGATGTCTTCCTGATCACAGGCATGAAAGAACTTAAATTTGAATAAATGTTTTATCTGCTTTGTCATAATTAAGTTTCACAATCCAGCTAAATGAAGTGTGAAATAATTACAGATGTTGCATTAGTTTTCTACTCATGCAGCAACAACAAAGTTAATGTCTTGAATCCCAACAAATTTATTTTCTTAGAGTTTCATAACTTACAACTCTAAAGTGGGTCTCACTGGCTGAAAAACAACGTGTCAGGAGACCTATCTCCCTTTCTGAAGGCTCTAGAGGAAAATAGATGACCTTCCCTTTTCCAGCTTCAAGAAGATTCCTGGGTGGTGGCCTCTTCCCCAGTGTTCACAGCTAGGAGAGTAAGTGTAGAACAGGTGATCTTCTGTAACAATAGTACGCTGGCATTTGTGAGCCTGTGAAGTGCTAAAACCTGCACATCCCTGCTTGTTAATTATCCTCTAACAGTAGAGTGAAGAAATATTTTGTCCCTATGCAAGCACCAAAGATATCGCTATGACATCAACAATGGACTGTACAAACACAAAAATTATACAGCAAAAGCTTTAACAGCACTGAAAGGGAAGTCAGGGCTGCATTCATAAAAGAATTGAGGACAAAATAAAATGAAAGGCTTCCAAGTGCTTTCAGTACCCATATAACAAATATATATTGACTTGTATACATAATAAGTAGGATTCAGGAAGGCTAACCAAGTAAAAACAAAGATTAGTGTTATTCTTTCCATATAAGAAAGAAATTTGTCACTTTAAAGATACTCTATTGTGATTTAGCTCATTGATATAGACACCATGATAAAATACAAGCATATTCACGAGTATCTTCTATACATAATTTAACGCTGTAATATTTTGGTTAAAGTGTTTAGAGACGTTCCTGTTTGTAAGCTAGTTTGTCAAGAGGACCGCATCAGAAAGCCAGGAGTTGGGTCTCTCAGGCTTTTGAGACTCAGAAGTCTACCTAGAACCTGGGCTAAACAACCCTGCGGGGAGAAATTGCTACTCTATTCTGCCACCAAAAAATACAACTTTAAAAGACCTAAATTAGCTTCTTTGTAAAGTAGGCCAAATACGGGGAGGGGAGGTGTGCGTTTTGCTTTTTCTTTTTTTCTTTATTTCTTTCCTTTTGGTTTATGAATGAAAGTAAAATCCATTTCTTCACCTACTGCCTCCTTTTTGTTTTGTTTTGTTTCAATAGAGTGTCTATGTGGAGAAAGTTCTATGACGAAAAACAGGTATGGGGTAGAAAAGAAGATAATAGATTCAAAATAATTTTTATCCCCTCGTGTATATATGTATAGATAGATAGATAGATATAGACACAGCTCTTATATCTAAAGTTTGGGTGTGATTTTATCCCCTGTGGAAAGAGAAATATATCTGGTGATCTGGTTATAAAAAGATATTTATTCCTGTGTTTCAAAAGAACTAAATTTTAAGGAAGCTGATATATATGTTACTTTTTTGAGAAATACTGTGTTTCCAATTCTGGAAGCATTTGGGGAAAATAGTATAATCCAAAGCTTCATTTTCCCCAAAGGAACAATGTTATAATCAAACGGATAACTGTAAAATGCTCATGGTTAGATGTAATAAAGCTAAAGAAAGAGAATAAAATAGGATGATAAGCTGGCAAGAAACTGGAGAAGGAAAGAGGAATTCTTAAGAATTACTGCAATTTGGTTTTACTTTTTATTGGAATGAATATTGAATCAAGGAGACACAATTATCAGAAGCTCTTAGAAAAGATTATGACTTTCATGCTTTATTATTAATAAATTTAAATTCTTTCAAAGTAACTTTAAAACTGATTTCTTTTATCTATAGCCTTGTATCAGGAGGCAACTATGGGAGAGATTCTCTCAGGGACCATATTACTGTAATCAGAATCTCTGACTCTGTAATAGGCTATCGATATAATCAGGACAAATTACAAGGTAATATTACATTTCTGTGCTTGTGAAAAAATATTATTACTGTTGCATTACTGGCACTTGAAACTATCATCTGAAATAATAGGAACAAATAGATATCATGTACAGAAATTTATTTTAAAAATAATAAACATGGTTTTTAAACTCAGGTATGTAGGTACATGTATTAATTAATGAAAACTCTAAAATTCATTTAATTTGGGATATTTAATCTAAAATTTTGTAAATGTTTGTAGTATACAACAAGGAGCTTAAAAATGAAACAAACATTAATGAAATCATTTTAATCAAATATTCAGAAATATAAATATAAAGGCCTGGTCCAAAGTTAGCAGCCAGATCAAGTTAGCTTCCACAAGTTTAAGGATTTAATGACATGAATAGATCAAAGAAGAGTAACCTGGCTGGAATGATGGAGCCAAATTGCAAGTGAAAACTGGATTGCTGCTATGAAACAGAGGCAAAGAGGACTCTGTCTAGATCCAGGGGATCCTCAAACACGCCTGTTTTAGTCACCTTCTTCTTACTAGAAGGGACTGCCAGAGGGAATTAAATTATGAAGAGGAAAGATTTTCTTAGTTCACCACTTTTAGGTTCAAATCCAAGACGGGGCAGCTCATTGGTTTGGCCTCTGATGAGGGAAGTGTATGGCAATGACAGAAGCACAAGTCAGGATGAGTGATCACATCACCAGCCAGGAAACATGGAAAGAGAAGACAGGCAGGGTCCCATAATCCCCTGTGGGACACAAATGCAAAAACCTGAGAATTTTCCTCCATGTCCCACCTTTTACAGGTCCACAGCTCCTCCCAGTACTGCAACCTGGGGACACGCCTTTACATGGGGAACTTTGGGGGACAGTCACACATGCTATAGCAAGGCCTATTAGTATTTCCATGCCCAAAAGTAAAATTAGTTTAAAATTATAACAAAAAGCAGGATGAGCACGGTACCAGATCATCCAGGGACAGAGGTTTAGTTCCTTCCCCAGGTGGAGAACCTACAGCAGTTGAGATTCTGGCCGCTATCAAGATACACGATTGAAGAAAGAAGACATAGATATCAACTACAATTACAGTGCTCAATTACAGAAATGATGACCGTAGGAGCTTTGCATATTTTGACTTTGTTATGTACAGATACGTGCCTGTATACCACGGCCCCATTTCTTTCTTTCTTCCTTCTGTATTTCCTATACAAATTATTAGAATTCAACTTGACATTTAACCCCCTAAGTCACTAACTTTTCAGTGGACCCATGACTGAATTCGAGGAGGACCAAATACAGTCAGCAATGGACACAATGCCTCTTGGGACCGTGTGTTCCTTTTTGGGAAAGCGTGAGAAGTCTTACTTTTTAGACGGATGTATCTCGTTAGGGGCAAACACAGAGTCGGTTTGGTGGGCCACGGAAGTTCAGTTGTGTGTAGCAGAGTGCATTCAGGAGATGAGAAGCCAATAAATGGACTGTGCCCGTTGTCAGTTTGTCACCTCTCAGCTTTAAATTCATACTTCACCTATGCTCTACAAGAACGGATCTTGGCTCCTTAATTATTTTTCCTTTCCAGCTTGTTCTAAGTTTTGTCTAGAGTCCTGGAGAGACACCACGGGAGGGAGGGGCTTCCGTCCAGATTCTGGCGTCCTGCTCGGCAGGTGGGGCAGCACACGGCGCTTCTCAGGGCCCAGCTCTTCCAGCATCCGTGGTCAGTGGCGCTCCCTGTCCGGCACTGCCCCTCAGAGTGAAACGGCTGCCCGGGAGCAGCTTTCCCCACGCACAGTGTGGAATTCCAGCGAGTTCCATCAGCCCGGCCCGACACCAGCTCCTTTGCCAAAGTGAGCCGCAGCTGTACTCTCTCCAGTCTGGGTAAGACTTAGCCCCAAGAGGATCCCTTCCTGGAGGGCCCCACCCCGCCCTACTGCTTCCCAGAGGTTGTTTGTGTGATTTTTAGAGTTCTCTTTACTTCTTACTGGCCGAGCTCGCGTTACTCAATCGGCCCATTATACTCAGTAATTCCTGGTATCCAACTTTTCTGTTCTAATTGTTGTGCAGTTTCTCTCTTCTAATTAGACCTTGACTGAAATACTTTTATTTTCCTTGGGTTTTTCTTTTTTTTACTTTTTTGGGATGTCAAAATAATTTTCTGGACTTTTTATTCTTTCCTCTCTTATTCTAATTAAACATATTAGACTGCTTATTATTGAACTGAAGTCAGAGATTTTGTTCATTTTTTAAATTTTTAACTAGCACATAGTAATTGTACACATTCATGGGGTGCGATCTAATGTTTTGGTACATGTATACATTGTATAATAATCAAATCAGGGTGATTAGCATATCCATCACTTTAAACACTCGTCATTTATTTGTAGCGAAACGTTCAAAATCTTCTCTTCCGGCTGTTTTGAAATATACGTTATTGTTAACCATAATCACCCTACTGTGCAACAGAAAACCAGAACTTTTAACTGCAAACCTTTTTCTCTCCAATTCCATCTCGGATGATTCTTTTTTATTTTTATTTATTTATTTATTTCCTTCGTTTGCAGGACATCACTTTTTTTTCCTGCAGTGTCTAACCTGCAACTAATTTCATTTAGTATTTTTTGTGAATGTTGTATGTTTTAGTTTTCAGTGTTTCATTTGATTCTTTATCAAGCTGGCCATTTTTCTCCTTATCATTTTCATGCTTTTTTTTTATCTCCTTGAGTATATTTAATTGTTGTTTAACATCCTTGTCTCCTAATTCCTCCATCTCTGTCATTTCTGGTTCTTTTTATACTGATTGATTTTCATCTTGATTATTGGAGATATTTCCTGCTTATTTGCAAGAAGAGTGATTTTTTTATGATTGATTGGCCCTCATAAATTTTATGTCACTGAGTGATGAATTTTGCTGCTTTCCTTTAATGAGCCTTTTATTTGCACATCATATTGACCCTCTCAAGGCTTGCTGTTAAGCTTTATTAGGGTAAGTCTAAAGCAGCCTTCTCTGTAGGGCCACTTTTGCTATGTGACTTAGGCATGATGCTTCCGAGAACTCTAAAGCACAAAATGTCTTCCCTTGAGCTGGTGGGGATGTGCACAATCTCTAATGCTCCATGATCTCTGGGAATTGTTGGGCTTTCTGGTGGTTCTTCTCCTGGCTTATGAAAGGTTATGCCCACATGGACAGTTGATAATTTTGCTAAAGACTCAAGGAGGATCATCTGCAGACCTCTGAAGGATTCTGTGCAGCTCTATTTCTATTTCTCCTCTCTTGGGACTCTGCCCACAAATTGTGACTGCTTCTGCCTTCCCAAACTGTAATCTCTGTCTCCTCCAGCCGGCAAACCCTCCACTCCATTTGGGTTCTTTCTGCACTGCAGCCTGGAGACTGCCACTCAGCAGTGCACTGGGGAAACTTGAGGGCCCACTCCACTCTTTCCCTCTGCTCAGGGATCAAGGTCCACTTTTCTAGGTTTTATTGAAAGAAAGAAATCCCCAAGGCATTTCATCTTTCATGCACTGTAGAAGGAGTCCTACAATGCTTATATTTTCGTGTTTTATTGTAACTAATAGTGCAAATACTCTCTATGTTTAAACCTATTTAAATAATATATATGATCAGGTATTTATTTCCAATGTAAATTAATACCCACAAATCATTTTTCTAATTAGTAAAGCATATCTAAAAGACTTATTAGCAGTACTCTGTTATATATCCCAATTTTTTCTTTGGAATGATAAGTCCAATTTTTTTAATATTCTATAAGGATATCTGTTCATTCACCAAACCATTGCCTTTCCATGTAACACTAATTATTTTATGTTGGAAACTTCATCCAATGCATTTGCTACTTGTTGGAGTTTTTAATGGAAAAGAAACTAGAAAGGAAGAAACTAATGTTTTCTGGTGATATGTAAGGACTAATTTCTAGGTTTCATATTGCATAATAATAGCTACAGACTGATGCAGAGCCATTTGCCCAAGGTCACAGAGCCGAGAGGCCACTGTGATTCTGACCGAATGTTCAAACTCCTACAAGCCACGACATTGTGTGTGCCAACTGCCTTATTCATTGTAGTGACAGAATATATGACATGTGTGGGGAAGTGGAGTATATATTTTCACTGCTTCACCTGCTACATTGCACCAGCCTTCATAGCCACGCGATGGAGACAGCGTTGACTTGGAGCAGGTGACATGCATTTAAATGCCATCCTGCTGCTGATTAAATCAGAGTGGCCTCATGCAAGCCTCAGTTTCCTCTTCACATACAAGATGTTAAATACCATAGTAAAATTTAAAAGTTCTGTATATGTAAAAATACCTTGTCTATTTGTGTCTAGGAATTTTTAACCCAATCAAATTCTATGACCAAAAACTATGAGCATTCAAGGCTCCCTCCTTCCTCCTGAGTCACTTGTCTCTATTACCCCTCTTGCTCCTTCAAATACTTGCTTAATTACCTGGCTACCATCATAAAACATTCAATGATGAGATCTGACACATGATGGAATTAATGTGTATTGTATTCAGTAGGATGCTGGCTGCCCGCATTTAAGAAATAATTAGGAAATTTCTGTGATGGTTTGGGTGGTCAAGGGTTAAAGATTAGCAATTTCTCTTTCCAAATTACAATACGTTACTTGTCACTTCTTGAATAAAAGTCATTCATATCAGCCTGATAGCTGACATCTTAAAGAATAGAACTTTTCTGTGATTTTTTTTCCCATCAGATTTGTTTTTGCCATTTCTGAGGACAGTGTCAAGGGAAAGAAATATGCACGTATATCCTCTGAGTAAGCAGACTGGCTAAGGCATTAATGGAAAGAGATGTTGTCTAAGTAGACCGATGAGGAGGCCCCCAAGAAGGAGGCGCTGGTGATTGAAGGAGAACAGAGAAACTGAAAACTTGACAAAACAAAATATCTTCAATGCTGAGAAACTGAAGAGAATTCTTGCAAAAATTTAACCTCATCACAAGAGGAATCATAACATTTTAACCATGTATCATAATCTTTGCTATAGTACAAAATATTTAAGTGTACATACATTAGAAAAGTACTCACACAGGGAAAAGATAACATTTTTGAACATAAGTAATCTAAATGACCATAAACTAAGGAATAAAGAAACAAAATGTAGCCATAAAATAGGATAGTTCTTGTATAGATATCAAAAATAATGTTGGGTGAAGAGAAAATAAGACAAAGTGATATTTGGATAATACATGAGTGAATAAAAATATGTGAAGCAATAATATGTAGCACATATATATGCATTTAAATGAACTCTAAAATTGCACACTATTGACAAGTTTTGCCAATGAAAAATGGAGTAGAGGATACAATGGTAATAGCAGTAAAAGGGGACTTTGCTTTCTGGTAAGTTTCACTTCTTAAACAAACAAGATGAGCAAATATTACATTTTATTTTACAGTTAAATCTTGGTAGTAGGCAAACAGATGTTTTTAACTTGATTAGCACTATTTTAACTTTCTGTAAATTTTAAATTCATAAAATGTATCGTTCATGGTAAAGATTAAAATTAGACTCCAAGAATGACCTTAACAGTAACTTTCAGTCATTTGTTTGGACTGGTGTTGGATAGAAGATACTGGAGTCAGGAGTGATGAGAGTTGAGTAAAGGTGACTGTGTGTGACATACCTCCCAAGCTGGTTTCAGTATGTTACAAAGGGGTGGAGGTGAAGCTAGTTCACATCCAGATATATGTATAACAAAACAGATATACTGAAATGTACACTGTGAACCCCCAAGAGAGCCTCAGCTGAGGGGATAAAAGGAAAACATTTTTAAAAGATATTTCAGTGGCTGAGGACAGATGCACTCACATAAATATATGCCTCAATAGGACTTTCAGGAAGAAAAGCCAGGGGAAGAAACAGCGGCCATTTATTTTGGTCTTTTTTTTTTTCAGTATTAACAAGTGAAACCTTGCACATAAAAAATAGTGCATTTTATTGGATGAGGAAAAAAGGGTGGGGAAAAAAAGAAGAGGAAGCAAACACTTAACAGGAAGTAAAAATAATCAACATAAATAAGAAAAACCTTTTTAAATAGTCATAACTTCTTGGAGATCACCTTTGCATATCACCTTACAATATTTTTTTTGAGACAAAGTCTTGCTAAGTCAGTAAATTGGCCAGCGTGGGATTGAACTTGCATCTTCCTACCTCAGCCTCCCAAAGTACTGAGATTATGGTTGTGCACCACCGTATCCATCCACATTCTAATAACTGTATGGACAATAATTTTATGGCCATCAGGTTGTGACCACAATAACCTAGAGAAAGATTTTGACCTTTACTGTAAGATGGTTATAAAAAAAAATAATCACAGAAATGTATACATAAGTTCAGTAAAGTATTTTGTAGACTTAAAAATGGATCAAGAAAGCTTATATTCCATATTCTGAAAATGGCAGGCTGGGATTCACATTAATCTGATTCATTCCAAAACTTGCATTCTCCTATTTAACATAACACATTGCTTTTTGAACACTATGTTTTGTGTACAATACTAGAATGAGTAAAACACAGTTAAAGCCAAACTCAACATAGTCCCTGTGTTAGTCAGTTTTCCCATCACCAAGCCACAATACCCATTACCTGCAATTTTAAGGAAGAGAGATTTAATTTGCTCGTGGCTTCCATCCATGATCACCTCACTCCAAGATAATGATGTCATGGCAGAAGGGTGTGGTGGGGCAAAGCTTTTTAGTTCATGATGGCCAGGAAGCAGGGTGAGGAAATAGCACCAGAAATGGACAGATGAGGGACCATATGCAGTACCTAAGCACACTCTTTATCACCCACCCAGATACAGCCAGGAACGTGCTCTGCAATCCTGCTGGGCATTTCTTAATACAACGAAGTTGACTTATCAGGATTAATGGCCATAATCCCTAAAGTGAAGTTTACAACTTTTGATAAATTAATTGATGTGTTATGCTGGTAGATGACTATTTTTCATTATTCCAAGCAAGGTGCTTCCTGGAATATGAAGACAAACAAATTCATACACACACACTCACACTCACACACAGAGTCATGTCTCAGTACCCAGGAGAAACTGGTTCCCAGATTTCCACTGGGTACTAAATCTGAGGAGGCTCAAGTTCCTTAGAGAAAGTGACATGTTATTTGCATTTAAACTATGTACATCCTCCTGTATACTTTAAATCATTTGCAGATTACTTATAATAACTAACATAATGTAAATACTTCATAAATAGTTGTTACACAATATTGCTTAGGAAATAATGACAAGAAAATAAAGCCTGTACATGTTCAGTACTGACACAGTTTTTTTCAAATATTTTCAATTCGCAGTTGATTGAGTCAAAAGATATAGAACCTGTGGATACAGAGAGCTGCATATACGTCCCTGTTTTTCCAAATGTAATGAAAAGAAAGATCAGAAAATACACCATTCAAATGTATATGAATATAAACTAAAGAAAGGGATTCAATAACATGGTTCTTAATCTCCCAGTATTCTATACCAGGAACGTAAAGCCGCTAAGAAATGAAATCAATATTCTTTTTATGTTCCCCCCAAAATAAAAGCTCTTCCCAAATCCATGAGGAGTATGTTTCTGTGCGGTCTTGCATCTACACTGAAATGTAAGCACCAGGGGAGCTGAAGGTCATCAGCCAAATTCACAGCTGTTTCTCCAGCCCTAAACAATACCTGATAAAAGTATTTGTTGATAGGATACTGGTGGCTATGGGGATTTGTTCCTTTCTGCTGGTGTAAATTATAAATATAATTCACTTGGAATAATGATTTCTTAGAGCAGAAAAGCAAGAATCAGTTTAAGAACCGACAAGCTCTGCAGAGCATAGGAGACATTAAACAGAACGCTCTCCTGCATTCTTACCTCAAGGTTGTGGGACCACTCCCAGCCCGTCACCCCTGCTTTATGCTGCACAAATAAGGTAGTGTGTACATTCCGCTTTCACCTCCATGGTCTCAATCAATCATCGCACAAAAGGTAAAAGAGAAAAAATTGATTCCATGTAACTAGATGTCCAGGAATGGATGCAGGTAAGTTTAGATACATTGACTCAAAACATGTCACCAGTGCTCTCTGGTAGACTTCTTTTTCTGTAGAGTGAAATTTTGTCTTAGGAAAGCTCAGACCCAAAAACTCTATGAGTTAAGAATATCCTTACAGTTTGTGATTCTAGAGAATAGCCCACCAACTCCTTTCTTCTAGAAGCTCCAGCAAATTACCCAGATTGGCCTGGTTCGGACCATGTGTCCACTGCAAAGTAAGCACTGTGGCTGTTGAGTACTGAGATTGCTCTGCCTGAGTCACACTATGGGGGAAGGAAGCAACGTATTGACTGCCTTGTTAGGTAGGAAAGAAATAGTTTCCAAAAGAAATTTGCTGGCAGACTAAATGTGAAAGATGTCCATGATCCCAAGTTCAGAAAAACTAAGTTTCACACATAAAATTCCTAGCTAGTAAGAGGATGAGCATTGAATGCAAAGCATGATAATTCTGCAAACTAATAAGTTTGAGCAGATGTCGTAACCCCAAAACCCATGTTCTTTCCGCTACACATATATGTAGCCTCCCTATTTTTTGAGCAAAATGCCGAACTGCTCCAAAATTCTCGAAGTGAATAGTATTCACCATATACATTGATAAAAAAAAATTTGAAATATAAAATGGTAATTGAGATACTCCTCTATTGTGAGCTACTCTCTGTTACTCTTAGTGGTAAGGATCCGATAACTAATCTTCCTAATACTTTGAAAATAAAGCACTTTCAGTGCACTCAGCCCAACAACATCAGAGGCACTTTAGTGCAATACAAATGATGGAATATGATTCTTTGAAAGATGAGAACCAGGACCATTATACTGTTGCTATTTCTATCTGTGCCTTTCATCTATTCTGTTTCATCTCCTCTCCTTTTCTCAGATCTTACCCTATAAGAAGTCTTGATTTAAATTAGCAAGAAAATGGTTAGTATATATACAATATTTTTAAAAATCTGTTTCATCTTTTGAAAACTAAAATACTTTTCACTTCCCTTTCAAAGTGAACAGAGAGAAAGACTAATGTGAAAAGTACCAAGCATAGATGGAAGCATTTGCATTTATGCTCTGACACTAAGATAGCTTTCTACTGTCAACAAATGGAGAGCATTATTTTAAATGTTGACAGGTTCTGCCTGGGCTCCATTATTGAGCCTTGGTCCACTACAAAAAGGAAAGAAGGACAAATCCATTTTCTTTATCATCTGGGATTCCTGGGGAAAGATTGAGGCCTCCTTTCTGGCTTCAAGGTAAATGTGTGACTTTCATTAGCATTAATAAAAGTGCTCCCAGTTGAAAGAACAGACTCCATGTTTTTAAACACTTGAGCGACAATTCACACAAAGCCGGGAAAAGTCTTTTTGTTTTACGCAGCTACGCTCGCTGTGGCAATACTAGGATTAGGAATCACAGTAGGCTGTCCTTTAAGAGTTCATCCATCCAGTCACTTCAGAATGCTTGTGCAGAAAACGATGTCACAGAAAAGCAGTGTATGCAATGCACCAGGAAGGTTTATTACTCCAACGTGAAGGGACAAGTCTTTCAGGCCACTGTTGTTGCACAATTTCTCATAAAAAAGAGTCTGATACTTTAAGAAATAACTGAGGATCTATAGTCTCTCTAGTAGGTTCAAAGTAAAAGAAAAATAACAGTACTGCACTTGTATTTGGAAAGACTGAAGAAAATCCACTGAAATATGTGGCAGCAACAAACTAATCACGGTAATTCTTTTGTCCTGTATTTAACACATGAACAGAATTGTTCTCTTTTTTGTGTTAATATCTAAATAAGAAAAAATAACTTCAGATTTGAGGAAAAACTATAGAACAGGAAGAAAATTAATTGTTCTTTTAAAAGACCCAATGAATCATAAAAGCTAGTCTTCCGAAGTCATGTTTGTATTCATGGATAGAGATAGGAAGAGAAGAAATGACCGAAATTAATTCTGAAGACAAATCCCCATCAAAATGAGTAACAATGCCCTAGCTTACATTAAATGAAAAAAATCACTCATATGGCATAAAACAGATAGAATAATTCAATTTTTCCAAGGGAATACAAATACTCAAAAAAGATGCCACCTGAAAAATAAAGGCAAAAGAGCATTGAAATACTGAGGGAAAATGGGTCAGAACCAGGGCACCATGAGTTTGTCAGCGCTCACGGGTTTTCTCTGAGTTTCCAGAGAGTAACTAGCCCTCAGCCTCTGGGGGTGCTTCTTGTTTTCCAGCATACCTAACCCTCTCCGCTCAACCCCTTGCTAGCCCCGGCTCTAGGGACAAGCAGAGAAACCCCCAGCATCCACCTGGTTGCCTCTGCCCCAAAGATACCCCTCTCTAAAGACATCTGAGATTTGCTTTACACAGCACGGATGATCCACTGTGGGCACAGAGAATATGGGAGGCCTACAGATTATAGGATGCTCGGGAAAAGCTGTGGGGCCCTGGGTGTGTCCCAGCTGACCCACGCATCCTCCTAGCAAACCCTTCTAGAAACTGGAAACAAGGGCGGAAGCCAATAGGACAACCAGATATCCATTAGGTTTTATCAAGAAGACACTCCCATCCTGAGTGGACGGCCCAGAACAATTGCTCTGTCCGTGATCCAAAAAGAAAACAGGTGGTGTGGTTTCAGAGCAATATTAAAGACCAGGAAGGTGTTGGATGTTCTCCAGATTACAGATATGCTTCACATGAAACCATGGATTCAGCAATGATTACTGAGAAACGACAGAGACATGCATGCACACACATTCCCAAAAGAAAATTAAGTTTGTATTTTGTTGTTACCGGGTGCGCGTGCACGTGTGTGTGTGTGTGTCTTAGTTACTTTTCTCGTTGCTGACACAAAATACCTGATACCCAAAGTTAAAGGAGGAAAGGTTTATTTAGCTCACAGTTTGTAGAGGTTTCAGTCCATAGTTGGTTGGCTCCAAGGCAAGGTGGCATGGCAGAGGAGAAACAGTTCATGGCAGGCAGAAGGCAGCAAAGCAGCAAGGAGCAAAGCGGCAAGCAGAAAGAAACAAGCAGCAACAACAGCAGCCCTCTCTCTGTTCCTTATATTCTATCACCACCGGTGGGTAGCACTCACATCCAGGGTGGGGCACCCTTAATCCTAGCATTGCACCATGAATCAAACCCAGCATCACACACTCTATATCCAGCCACCTCTGAAAAGCTCCACCTGTGACCACATAAGGCTTTGGGGGGATATCTAGACACAAGCCATAATTCTGTGTGTGTGTGTGTGTGTGTGTGTGTGTGTGTGTGTGTGTGTGTCTGGTAAAAAGTTCAGAATCTTTTATCTCATTAGAAAATATGTTAAGCACCTATCATATCTGGGGCAATGATATGCTGTGAGAACTGTCAAAGAAATAGAAAACAGTCCATATTTTTGAGATGCTTAAATTCTACCTAGAAAGAATGGACATGGACACAGAGTATTTAAAAGACCATTTTATAAGTGTGGGTGAAAGAGATTGAGACTTTATATTTCTTGGAGCTTATTTTACAGTAATGTAAAACATTAGCAAATAATTTTCCTTATAAAGAAAGGTGAGGACCAGCAGCTTCCTTATATCTGGACTTATCTACCTATTCGATTAGTTACTTATGCAGAGAAGAGCTTGAGATGAGAGGAGACAGCATGAGACACCAGTTGTCAGGCCAGGAGAGAGAGCAGGTCCCTGTCAGCCCTTGTCTCCTTCTGCATTTGCTTCTTGGCCCTGAACCCCCTCTACCTGCACATGCACTGGGGAGACAGGAATGCCCACCCCAGCATCTCCCCATTACAGTCTTCCTTGAACAGTGACCCGGGCCAATCTACAGAAAATGTCAGGCCCATGCTCCAACCTCTTCCAGGTTTTATTACTTCCTCTGTTTGGGGGTAGAGGTCTTATTCATATCTCCAGTGTCTCTCACAGTAGCAGCTACTTAGGTACTCAGTTATTAACTTATAAAATACTAAATCCATTGTCTCCATAAATAAAGGTAAAATGTCACTATTTAGCTCTTAGGATACTCAGTCTGATTCCTCACTTTGCCTTTTATTGCATCCTTTCTCCACTTTTTTGTGTATAGTTAGATTGAGCTAATCCCATCCACTCACTGACTGTGTCGGGCCTCCTGTCTCCCCCTCACATCTTTACTCTTGCTGGTCTACACACCTGGATCTTTTCACCTGTTACTTCAGCTTCCTTCTAACTTTCAAGTTGTATGCTACCCCCTCCGTGAATCCTTCCCTTATCAACTCAAGATTTTTTTTTTCATTTTGAACGCATAATGTGTGTCATCCATATAGCTTTTAAAAGACCTCCTGGATTATAATTAGGTGTCCTTACAACAGAATTGAGTTTTCTTTAGCACAGCACAGTAATTGACACACAGCAAAAACTCAGTGAGCATTTCTTGAATAAACTAATGACAACATTGCACCCTATACTCCTCCTTGCCAAGGAAATGTCAGAATTGCAATCACATTTAATTTACAGTAATAGAAGAGGAAGAAGAGAATTTAGGAGGCAGGAGAAGCTCAGTTACTGGACTCGATTTTGCCCACCTTTCTGTGCTATCCACAGCCAGCCTCTATGCATCTTCCTACTGTCCAACAGCCCCTGCAGTGGAGGATATGGATGCCACTTCACATAAACAAAGTTTGCATTAGAATATGCATTATATTAACCACGACAACTACCTATACACTACACATTAAGTAAAATCACCATAAGCTTTTCTGACCCCAATCAACAGGCAACCCAATTTTATTCTGTTTTTCAAAGTGGGCCTGGTATCCAGTGGGAAAAATCTTAGTGAGCATTAACACCTATTTTCTATTATTTAAGAACTGTTGTCAGTGAGACTGTTCTTCACAAATTTCTGCATTTCTTAAAAAAAGAAAATACACTGATCATATGCATCAATGATATATTTGTTAAGTATTACTAATGGGTAGAAATTGAAAGGCATTTAACAATATAATGCTACGTAAATTTTGCTAGTCCTGACTGGAGAGTAAGTATAGAAATAAATGGAAGATAGTCCAATTATAGTATTATAAATGAGGTTCATGGTATAAACTTTGTAAAAGAACATATAATAAGGCAGGAGTCCGAAAGGGTAGGATTAATTGGAATACTGAGGGAAAAAAATCAAAAGGACTATTGTTAACCCACACCTATATTGTAGATCATTTCCGCCAAGCCAACATCCTGTCCAAGAAGGGACTTATCCATTGTGTAAGTGAATGAGTTTTAGTCCCCAGGTGACCCTTAAGACTCTTTGTCACTTAATTCTGTACTCAGTGTGCTGCTGCAAAGAGCCCTGCCCATTTCCTAACTATGCAGTTCAGTCATTTAGTAAATGTTGGCTTTTTAGCAACAAAGAACCTTATCTAAAACCTGGTTAAAACAAAACTATTAAAATTTTGATATACTAGAGCTAGCTCAAATTCAGTAGACTTTGGTTCACATACATACATTAGTTACTTTTCTAGGGTCAATGGTTTACAAGATAGCAGATTTAATACAGGACATTTACACATTACAACATTCACTCATACAAGCCAAATTCAGGAAGAGAGCAGAACATCTACCTCTGCACTGGAGACCCGAAAGATCCAGTCAAGGGCTGGGAGCACACAGCACTGTCCCAGGTACATCCGTGTCTGCACTAAAGCCTGAAGAAATCTACACTAGAACCAGGATAAAATGCTCGCAGCAGAGATGAAGACAAGAGCTCCCCTGAAGCCAACAGCAGCCATCCCCAGTGACAGCAAGGTCCCGAACTCCTTTCAGGATGAGAACAGCTGATTTCCCTTCAGGAGAACCAGCCACAGCAGAGCTTCTCCTGGGAAACAGTCAGCCATTATCTTCTGCTCCCGTTTTTCTCTATGTTGTGTTGGCAACAATCCTCAGGTGGATCTTCTACATCCAGAACCACACCATCTCAGTCCACCTGGGCGTTCCTGCTCAAGTTGACCACAATAAGTCCATCACAATACATCAAAGAACCGTCTACTAGCTTCAGATTCTCCTGCTAGGATGTTTTCAGGTGGAAACTTCAGAAGTTCTGCTAGTGTTGTATATTTGTTTAGTGACTTAAAAACAACTGAAAGATCTGCCTCTATTGGAGTTTAAGAAGTTTTTTTTGCACACACCAAGAGAAATTAAACACTCTGTGAATTGCGCGTGTTTACCTTTGCAACTCTGTCATTACGAAAAAGTCTGATTATCAGTGTAGATAGGCTAGTGAGGACCTTATTGTCACTTGCTCACCTGGGCCTAAGAGATGCTTATTAGTGTAGGCAGTAGTAAACAGGCCCCACATGAGGTCCAATGCTGACTCGACAGTGGAAGCAAAAGCAGTGTGTGTTGATATTTGGTGAGCACAGAAAGTCGTCGGTGACAGCAGTCCGCCTACCTTCAGTCCTTTCGCTCTCAACGGAAGTGTCTCTTGAAAAAGATTTTCCTAATCTTTGTTAAGACTACCAAAAAGGCTAGGAATTCTTAACCTCAAAATGATATAAATCATACAAACTGGGGATTAATTTAAAACTTTGCCACCTTTCCCATATTCCATGGTTTGTTGTGAGGGAACATGGGAGATTATTTCAGTCATATCCAAGCAGAAAATGACTCCTTCCACTAAACAGGTGATAAGTGCGCCATGTATCATTACATGTACAGAGTTGACAGCACCAGAGAGCAGGAAGCCACCACAGAGAACGCAGATGCAGTCTACAGGCCCGAGAGACAGACCGCCGTACTCGGTAACAGGCCAATGAGGCATCACCATCTCACAGAACATCACAGAAGAAAAGAAACCTTCGACTGGAAAAGATGTCCGACTGAGTTTTGAGCAAAGAAAAACCTAAGAATTGTCTGTGATGAGAAAAAACGGTCACATCTCTAATTTTTTTTCAACGAAGCACTCGTGCCCATACACACCTTTATTTGCAGGAAGTCTAAGAACCGTCTTTGGAAGCCTCTGTCCTCAAAGGTATACAAGCATTTGTCGTATACAATTCATTGCATACAAGTTTGGTTTGAAAGGAGGCAGGCACATCATTCCGGCGTGACTGCTCCGCCCTCCTCAGAGTCACTCACAGTCAGCATGGTCCTGCAAGTCACGTAGGGGCAAAGAGACGCTGACAAGACTCCACCCTCAGCCTCCCAGTGCCAGGGCAGCCCTGCCCCACAGTTCCTGGGCTTTAGCTTTCTTGGGGAGCCACCAGACCAGCCTGGCCCAAACCCACCCTTTATGGGGCATTGCTTTGCCAGTGTCCATCCCAAGAAACTCTCATGGGTTTAATTTAAACTTTAAAACTTGGTTAAGATTCTTACTTCCCTCCTTCCCAGAAGATTGTAGTTCCTCGTGCAAAAAGCTCCAAATTCTCCCCACTGCTCTCCTTTGCCAGAGGTTAGGTAGCCTTTGCTCCCCGCAGCAAGGAGACCCTGTGGCGTGTATTTGCAGTGACTGAAGCACAGGAAATCTGTACCCTTGAAGGAGTGTGTCTGCCTAACTTTAGAAGGAAGAATTAACTTTTTTAGTTATCTACATCAATTGGCAAAATACAAAATAGCCTGATAAATTTTATTTTTTTTTTCTTTTCAAAGCATGGTTTCATTCATCCTTCACGAATTGTTTCATAATCTTCTTTCAGGTATTTCCATATTCAGACCTTTTCTAGGTCAGTCCTTCTTAGGGACAGAGCTCCTTTTGGTGCCTCGTACACTGGCAGGAACAAAGAGAGGAGAGGCACTCTGGTGTTGTTGTCCAGGGAAGCGATAGTCTCTCTTGTTGTGTGAGCGCGCACTAACGCAGCATGAGCTGCAGAGGGCGGTCCGCGAAGTCTGTCCAAGGGAGCTCTTGAGGAGCAGGTGGGCCCTGGAATGATTCTCCCGACCAAACGGAGAGTGAGTGTCTGCAGGAGCTCGGGCAGTCCTGCCGCAGCCACCCACAGGATTGAGTCTCTGGCGTTTGACAGCGCTTCCCTCCTCCTGCCAACTATCCCTAGGAGGGCACACAGCCACACGGCCGGTCCTGCCCTGGCTCGTGCCAAAATGAACACAAGTCATCCAGGATGAGGCGATGAAAGCACCCGGCAGTCCGCGCTCTTCCTATCTCACTCAGTGGCGTAAGAGTTTTCACGTTTGCTGTTGCTGTTGTTTCTTATCACATTAATAGTTAAAGCACAGCTGCCTCTTGGGGTTCTAACCAAGGAAGGAAAACTTGTAATTAGATGTCATCACTGTCAATCAGTTTGGATGTAAAATAAGATCTAGAAAGATAAAAGGGATCAAGAGCTCTTGCGTTGTGGAGCCCGGCAAGCCGAGAGGCTGACACGTGCGTGTGCACCCCACAAGTTTCCAGGAAGAGCGGGGACAGTTTAGCCAGCCGAGGCCACCCAGGAAGCCTGCCTACCTAAGGTGTGTCACTCTGCAGGGTCAGCATGGCATCTGCCTTATTCTTCCCTGCGTTATGAAGACAAAACAAAGGGGTCTGCAAGTCCTCTCAGGCCTGGTGGACATGGGCTGTGACAAGCAGCCATATCTGAAGTCTCATGATCTAGTTAAATCAAACTTCACCACTTCAAACTTAGTTCCTTATAGGTGCACTGACACCATCAAAGGAGTAAATAACTTGGAGGATTTCTTGTTAATGCTTATCTGTACTCTTACCTGGAATGTGTAATGTAAGTGACTGATGATTAATAAACGGTTTGTGCCATCCTTGTCCACCAGAGCAACTGTGACACCCGGTTTGCCGTAACTTCTTTCCTGTGCTTTTTAAAAATCTACAAAACTAAGTCCCTCAGATGTCATTTTTGGAGCCCTTACTCTAGACAACTAGAATCTGTGCCCCCCACGTGGCCATCCTTACTCTGCCTCAACTACCTCTTTGTTCTCACACTCAGTGTGCTTTAACTTGCCTTTCAGGGTGATAAGTTACTACTGCTGAGCAGACTGCATGGAATTTTTTTTTTTTTACCAAGATTATGTATTGGTACATTGTATATGTAATGATCACATTTATCATGGTTATTTTGTACCTGTACGTGATGTATCTTGGTCGCCTGTCCCTTCCCCACCCCTCCCTTCTGTTTCCCCTTCCTTATTTACAGCAGGTTTATTTATATTTTTCCATTTTGCCCCTTTCCCCTTTCTTTCCCTTTTCCCTTCCTTCTTTTCCCCCTTTTCGCTTTCTAGTTTTCCTCTTTTTTGAATATTATCTTTCTTTTACCTACTATCTATTATACCTCTTTTTCTTTAAGTAGACTTATGGTTTCTCATATCAGAGAAACAATTTGATGTGTACTCATGAGCGACTGATTTATTTCACTTACAAGTATGTTCTCAAGGTGCATCCATTTACCTAAAAATGATTCTAATTTATCCTTTTTTGCATGGAACTTTTTAAAGAGTTTGATAGACTGCTGTGGACTGACTGAGCTCTTTTTTTAAACTATTAAAACATAACTGTTTGGTAACAAAGCTTCTCTAATGTTTCAGATATAACAATGAGTGGTGGAATAATAACAGTAAACATTTATTCAGATAGTCCCCAAAGTGCTACAATAAAAACAAACATTTTAAGATTCAGGTCTTGAGGTTAATGAAGAAACTAAGGCCCAATGAGATCAAGTGCATTGCCCAAGGCCACGCATCCCTGGTCAGACTTAGAGGCAGGACTCGAGTCAGGAAGTTTAACTCTAAGGTGTCCCTGGAACCTGTCTAATATCACCTTCTGCTTGGATCCACATTTCACCTTCCAATGGCTTCTTTCACCAAGACAGCCGTTGCACATTTCAGTTGGAGGAAAGTGAAGGTGGGAGCTATTGGTAATGGGGAAAGTTTGCTTTGTTAGCAGTATTATACAACCCATAAGAAAGATCCAAAATGAACTCAAAATGTAAACCATTCTTTGAACAAACGCATACTTGACACATTTTTTTTTAGTCAAAAAAAGAAAACGATTCCCCTTGACTGAGTTGGAGGACAGAATTAAGAAATCCCAGAAGCCAATTCTGTCATCCTATAAGGCCAATTTTTAAAAGATGATTTAGAAAGAAAAAAAAGTCTGGCTCAAATATTATCTACCCTCTTGGAACTAATTTCTATAATACAGTGATTATTATAAATAAAATATATTTGATAAACATAAATGTGGTGGTAAAAATAAGCAGGAGCTGCAAGAATAATATTAAAAACAGATGTTCTCTTCCCAAAGATGTGTCATTAGAAATAATCAACTTTAATAACCAATCTTCTATCAGACACACATGTTTAAATACCACATTGTTTCTCTCGTGTGAGAAACTGAAAATGTAAATAAAGACTAAAATGTATTATATTGGGAAAGGAAAGAAAATGTCCAAATGGGAAAGGGAACATGAGATGGGGAGGGGGAAAGGAACAGAGAACAAGAGAAATAAGAAATGGAAGGAAAAAATAGAAACAAGGCTTTGGTAAATAAGGAGGGAGAAGGGGATGAAGGGGGAGAGGGGAATGGGAAAAAAGAAGCAACAAGATATATTATGTACAGGAACAAATCCCCTACGATGAACATTATCACTTTGTATATCTAAAATATACCATTAAAATAAAATAAAGAGAAAAAAATAATCAGTCTTCTTAGGTAGGCACTGAGATTATAAGAATCCAAGGCTGGAGCCCAAGGGTCAGAAATCATAGGTACACTGAAAAATAATAGGTGTAACCAATGCCCACAAAGTGTTTAGAATATATAGTTTTGTAAAGGCATCAGCAGTAATAACATTGACATTGTTTGACACTGTTTTTGTCATTGTTTTTCTTCAAATGACATTGTTTTTCTTCTACGACAAATGACATTGTTTTTCTTCTATGAGAAACAAAATATACATAGAGAGAGGGCACAACAGAAGACAGACGAATAGGAAGTAGGGAGGTGTTTAAAGCATTTCCTAAATTATCTATTCTGATGATTCAAAATATTTTAAGATGTAAGCTAGTTTGTTGCATTTATATTACTAACCTCTTTTTGTTCACTGAAAAGAAAGTTTTGTCCTTTTATTTTGTTTGCTTCTTTTTTGAAGGAGAGTCTTTTCTCATCTAGGACTTGCACTCTTAATATTTTGGCCATTCTTTTAAGATCGTGATACACAGTATATTGTCATTCCCTATTTTTTTAGGAAACTTTGTTTTATTTTTTCATAAAAGAGGAGTGCTTTTTATATTTTCTTTATTAATGACTACTTCTATGACATGAAAATTAAAACATTTTTTAAGAAACAGTAATAGCAGTCCTGACCTATGTGAGATGCGCTGTTCCGGAGTTCGCTGCTCACCTGCTGCTTGTCTTTCACAGCAGTGCCTCGCAGGGCATATTTTCACAGTTGTATAAAGGAGAAAAGCAACTCCTTGTGCTCTAGAAGTATTCATTCCCCTTCCGGGGAAGATCCGTTTATCCTCAAAAAGGCCGATTTTCACATTTCCTCCCTGAGGACTCAGAATATAAAAATCTGTGGAATCGTAGACTTTCCTTACATGGCTTCTTTCCAATTTTCCCAAATCGCTTCATATTTCTGAACGTGTACAAAGGTGAGCTTAGCCTTCCCCACTACTGTGCCTCAGAGTGGAGGCACTTCTCTTTCTGCAAAACCATCATAAAAGACTTCACTGTACTGGAGGCAAAAAAAATTTAAATAATTACAAATGTAGTTCTCAAATACTTGAAACTTTTTCATATGAGGATAATTTCTAAAAGCCAAACAAGGAAAAATATCATGTATACATATTATGGGGATTTTTAAAATTAAGACTATTTTATTCAAATGAGATTTGTTCAAAAATATATTTGCAAGGAAATTTATTTAGTATGGCTGAAATTCCACAGGGTCAATTTTCATCCCAGTCTTGTGCTGGAAAATTATAGTGTAGCTTTCATGTATGCCACGAAGAAGCACGTTTATGTTACAAAAGACAAAATGTTTTTCCCACTGTCTTTGGAGTTTAATTTGAATTTTCAAAAAATACTTTTGGCCAGGTGCTAATACAATTTTAGAGCAAAATTCCTATTGAGGTCAACTGAATTCCAAAATAATTCGGAAGCAATTAAAGTTTATCAAAAGAATTGTGACGTAGAATTATCCTAAAAAGAATCAGGCATTGAGGGAGTAAAAACTCGGATCGAGTTCTAAGACTTCTCTTGAGCTCTCCTGACTCCCTGAAACTACCCTTCAATGTGGTGGAGGCATTACAAGTCTCCACTCACTTTGGAAGTGAAAAAGCTTCTTCACACTCAGTAGCATCACTTCCAAATGGTCCTCCTGCATAACCTGAAGTATAAACACTCCCGTGTGCTTTGTTAAAGCGCAATCTAAATCTGATGCAAACAAGAATCCCATTTAAAAGACTTTCTTCTGCATTGTTTTGGTCTCTCTTAAGCGTGTTTAAAGGGTCAGCCATGACTCTTCACCTCACTACCTCAGTGAGTGCTGGGTGTACTTTCGTACAGAAGGACCACAGGAAACGACCACAGACAAAGGAAGGGGACACAGAAAGGAAGGCTTTCTTTCCTTTATGCATGTTCTTTTTGGTGCATTATATCATTGCTTATAATGCCCTATCTTTTTCAAAATACTCTATATAATTTGATTTGAGGTAATTACTATATTTAACTAATATAAAATGTTTATCATTTTATATCATTTGCTATCATGATATATTCCAGTAGGAGCGTGTGGATGTCATTGTAAGGAAAATGAGTTTTCCTGGATGTCTATTTATATGCATGCCATTTTAGGGTTAAGTTTGCAGAGTTAGCACTTAAAAATTATTAATGATCAAATACTATTTAGTTAAGTATTAACTAATTGGTTAATTAGTTAAGACAAATCAAACGGAGAAATAAATTTTCAGAGTAATTAATGCAACAAATTCATGGCTGGTACTAAGTCAGCTTCATTTTAATTTTAAAAAATTCTCTTTTAAACTATTAAAGTCATAACTCCATCTCCAATAATAATGGTGTCATTTGACACCAATTTTTGAAAAATTTGCTCACTCAAGTGAAAATTTTACAAAGGAACCAATAGCTAGATGTTTTAAGCAGCATACTACCTTAAATGACAGAGTTCAGGATGGCAATTGAGTAGCTCAGCACACCTGCTCCCAGTGGAACAACCAACATCGGTGGAAATTATTAAATACATGCTTATGTATATAGGGAAATTGTCTTGAGAGCATACAATGAATGTAGAAACATTTATTACAGAAAAACTACTCAATATCGGTGGAAACAATGAAAGTATTTGATCTGAAGTTTGAGCCACACATCTACTCCCTTCATTTCCCTACTCCAATTTAGTATGGTTAAACCTCCACTTTTGGGCCTGGGATATGATCTACAAGATGTGGCTCCCTCTTCCCTCAGCTGCCAGTCAAGAGATACTAAAAAACCAGAAGAGGCTAAGTCTCTGGGAACAGTGCCCAAGAAGTCATGGGTCCCTTCCTCTACCTAACCCCCACTAACAGAGCAGGGTTCTATGCAGGCACAGCAGGCTGAGAATACTGGAGTCTGGACCACCGTCACCCTGATTTGCTCATATGATTTTCCATGAGGGAAAAGCAAATCACAAAGTCCAGAGGCTACTAGTCCAACCATGGCATGCCATGTTTTCAAGGAGGAATGCCATTCTATGAAAAGCAGAACATGATACCAAATCACAGTTCCAGAGTGGAGGCTCAAATATTTTCCCAAGAGGCAATCCATGACAACAAAATTCTGTCTAAAAGAACTGATTTGGTTGGTGTGTAAAGTTCGAACCTAAAAGTGCTTGGGAAAACAATGATACTTTTGTGGCAAGTAATTAAGGCTGTTAGCTTAAGACAGCAACCAGTAAAACTGCAGGTCAGCTAGTTTATCAGGGAAAGAGACAATTAAGAAGAGCAAACATTAAAGATGGGCTTCAAAATGTCCTGGCACACAATGATAATTTAAGCTCTTCCTTTCCTATCTTTATTCCTTTCATTTCTTTCTCTTGTCTAATTGCTCTGGCTAATGTTTCTAGAACTCTATTGAATAATAGTGGTGATAGTGGGCATCCTTGTCTTGTTCCAGATTTTAGTGTGAAAGCTTCCAGTTTCTGACCACTTAGTGTGATGTTGGCCGTTGGTTTGTCATAGATAGCTTTTATCAGATTTCAATATAGGCCATCTATTCCTAATTTCTGTAGTGTTTTTATCATGAATGGGTGTTGGATTTTGTCAAATGCTTTTTCTGCATCTATTGAGATGCTCATGTGATTTTTGTCTTTGACTTTGTTGATATGGTATGTTACATATTGATTTGCAAATGGCAAATAAATACATGAAAAAGTGTTCAACATCACTACTCATTTGAGAGATACAAATCAAAACAATGTTAAGATTCCATCTCACTCCAGAAAGAACAGCAATTATCAAAAAATCAACCAATAACAAATGCTGGCAGGGTGTGGGGGAAAAGGAACCCTCCTCCACTGTTGGTGGGAATGTAGATTGGTCCAGCCACTGTGGAAATCAGTATAGAGATTCCTCAAAAATCCACAACTAGAGGTTCCACTTGATCCAGCTAGTCCTATACTGGGCATCTTCCCAGAAGAATTAAAATCTTCATACCACAATGATACATGCACAACCATGTTTATACCAACACAATTTGTAATAGCTAAGTCTTGGAAACAACCTAAATGCCCAAGAACTAATGAATGGCTAAAGAAGATGTGTTTTTTCTACACAATGGAGTACTACACTGCTATAAAAAAGGATAAGCTAGAGACATTTGTAGGTAAATGGATGTACCTTGAGAACATACTCTTAAGTGAAATAAATCAGACACTCACGAGTACACATCAAATTGCTTCTCTGATATGAGAAATCACAGTGTAAATAAGGACAAAGAGGTGTAATAGATACTTTATAAAAGGAAGATAATATTCAAAAGAGAGGAGAACTAGAAAGGGGGAAGAGGGAAAAGAAGGAAGGGAAAAAGGAAAGAAAGGAGAAAGGGAAAAAATGGAAAAATAGAAATAAACCTGCTGTAAATAGGGAAGGGGGAGCAGAAGGGAGGGGTGGAGAAGAGGGGGGAAAAACCAAGATACATCATGTACAGGTACAAAATAACCATGGTGAAAGTGACCATTATTTATACAATGTACCAATACATGTGCTTGGTAAAAAAAAAGAATTTTTTTTAAATCTTTTTAAAATGTCTCTACAAAGGGGCTCAAATAGGATTGAATCACACAAAGAGCCATTTATGGCACAAAATATAGCCAAAAAGAATAGAGCAACTAGCTGGCTACTGGCAGAACCTAACAGACACAATACTTGTGGAAGCAAGCAGCTTAGCAGAGAAAGCCAGAGAGTTAGAAGGGCCCGTCCCATCACTGTCATCCCAGGGCAACTGCCCACAACCCAGCGTATTTCCTCTGAAGAGTCATATCAGAGGCTTCACGCTGCAGAAGTAAAAAGTGTGATTAAAATAGTACAGCCAAGTCACTGAACAGATAAAAAGCAAACAACTACAAAAAAGAAGCCCCAGAGGGTAAAGAAGAGAGAAGGCAAAAATGAATACAGAACCTCAGAGAAATGCTGGACCCCCTCAAGTACATTAATATATGCATAATAAGAAAACCGGAAAAAGAGGAGAAAGTATTCAAAAAATGGCCCAAACTTTTCAAATTTGATAAAAAATATTAATCTATATATCCAAGAAGTTCAGAAAACTCTGAGTGATTTAAGCACAAATTCATTATAGCAAGAATGCTTGAGGAAAAGGAAAATTCTGACATCGGCAAAAGGCAAAAAATGACTCGTCACGCAGAAGGGAACTCTACAAAGTTTAACAGCTGGCATGTGAGCAGAAACAACGAAGGCCAGAAGGCAGTAGGGTGTCATGTGCAAAAAGAAAGAGCTTTTAACCAAGAGTCTGAAACTCACCAAAACCAAGTTTCACAAATAAAAGCCAAATAAAGGCATTTCATATAACGAAACAAGAGGATTTGACATTAGCAGACTTGCCTTACAAGAAATACTAAAGGAAGATCTTCCTCCTGAAGCCATGTGATCTTGTACACTAATCTGAATTCACTCCAAAGGTGCACTGATAAATCTAGTTACATAATTGCAAATGAGCACAAATGCACATTTCTTCCTTTCTTAATTTATTTAAAAAGCAACTGCATAGAACAGTGTTACATAATTGTACTGGTGGACCCAGAGCATACAGAATCGGCATTTTTAACAATAACAGCACAAAGGACATTAGATGAGAACAACAGAGTTCTGGAGTGAGAAAATGGTAACTTTCAAGATGGTAACTTCAATCTATTGGAGCAGAAATGATCAATAAGAAGGTTACTATAAGAAAATCTACGACTCTAATCTTCCTTTGCTTAGTTTCTTCAATATACATACAATTATAGATAGTAAAGTAATAGTCATAATAATGTATTGTTGCATGTGTTACACATATACAGACAGATGGAGATAATGTGTAACAATAACAGCACAAAAGGAGAAGGATAGAGCCATTTAGGAGTAACTAAAGAGCTCATTTAATCAAGTTAGTTCGAATCTGAAGTAGATTCTGATAAACGAGCATGGAGGAATTCCTGGTGGCTGACTGGAGACAGAGGTGTGCGAGGAAGCTCCAAGGACAGCCACCTGATAACGAGGGTATTCTAAAACTGGGAGGCAAACATACTCAGACACACAGAATCAACACAAAGGAGAAATTCCCTAGGTCGAATCCAATAGCACAGAAATTGAGAAAGCCAAGTGGGACCGGCACTGGTCTGCAGCGTGTCTTACCCTGCAAACACAGTAGCAGTTCTAACATTGCAAAGGCACCAGTGCCGCAGAGACCAGACAAGACTGCAGGGGGAAATAAACCCTTCTACATTGTTGGTGGGGATGTAAACTAGTACAACCACCGTGAAAATTAGTGGGGAGATTCCTCAAAAAACTAAAAATAGACATCTCACTGGACCCAGCTATTCCTCTTCTAGGTATCTTCCTCCAAAGTGTTAAAGACACCTTATCACAGTGATACAGGCTTACTCATGTTTATAGCAGCACAACTCATAACAGCTAAACCTTGGAAGGGCCTATATGCCTATCAAGAAATGACCGAAATTGTGGTGTTTATATACAATAGAGTACTATTCAGCCAGAAAAACAGGATAAATCTGAATCATTTGTTCAAAAATGGATGCAGCTTAAGACCATAAAATTAAGTGAATTAAACCAGATGCACAAACTTAAATATCATATGGTTTCTCTTATAGGAAAAAAACAAGTATAAATAATTCAAGAGCAAAATAAAGGATGGATAATAGGAATTGGAGAGATGAATCATTTGCAAATTGGAAAGGGATCTAGAGATGGAGGGAGGGGAGAGAAAGAAGGGAAAGGGCAAGTAAAAAGAATTAAGATGTGTGACATGCATGTACCTACTCCCCATAATGAAAGTAATTGCTAAATACTACAAACATGAACAAATCTATGGTAAGCCATAGTGCAGCCACTTAAAAAAACTCAAAAAAGTGTTAACTATCATGAATATATTTGAAATACTACACTAGAAAATATTTACTTAATATTAAAAAGCAATAGGGGAAGAACACAAGAATAGCAATAACAAAGAAAACAGAAAGTTAAATGACAAACATAACTATCAACAATAGCATCAAATGTTAATGGGTTAAGTAACCTAATCAAAAAGATATTGTAAGCCTGAACTTAAAACAAAGCAAAACAAGAACCAACTATAAGCTGTTTGCACAAAGGTACTTTAGATTCAAAAACTTAAATAAACTGAATACAAAATGATGGCAAAGGATACAGCTTGTGAACAGCAACCGTAAGAAAGCTGGAGTGATATACTAATATCTGACAAATTAAATAAATATAAATAAATGTTCAAAATGTTACCAGAGATATGAGAGTCATTTTAAAATGATAAAAATGGAATTTCAACGAAAAAATTTATTAATGTACATACACTTAACAACAAAGACCTCAGATGTATAAACAGCTGATATTGAAATAGAAATAGGCAATTCAACAATAGGGACATTGACTCCCTACTTGGAAAAATACGGAGAAATACGCAGAATATCATCAAGGAAATAGAAGACTGGACCCACACTAGAAAACAACTAGACGTAACAGGTGTCTATGGAGCACAGCATCCAAAACAACAGAATACACCTTCCTAACTAAATGTAGAACATGCTTTAGGACAAATGATGTGCTGAGCTATAAAACACAGGCCTCAACAAATTTAAAAGTACTGGGATTATATGAAGTAGGTTCTCTGACCACAATGAAAGAAAATTTAAATCAATTTCAAAAATTTGAGAATTTGTACATGTTGCTAAATAATCACTAAGTCAAAAAAAATTAGGTAAATCAGAAAATACTTCAACATGAATGAAAATAAAACATAGCGTTCTAAAACTAACAAAAACACGCTAGAGAAAACCAACAAAATCAAATTTTGACACTTTAGAAATGTCAACAAAATAGGCTTTTTTTTAGTTAGACTGACCAATTCAAATAAAGTACATTCAAATTATCTCAACTGGCAAACCCTCTGAGAACATTACTTCCACATTACTGTGCATATTAACCGTGAGCTGTACCCACCTGTATGTGTGCAAGCTATGTGGAAAGTCAACTCAGTTCTGTAAACAAAAACCGCCCTAAATCAAATTTCAGGAATTGAGAAATTTGTCATTTATCCCGCATTAATTCCCTCCCCTACTTTTGCTCTAGAAAAGCTCCTTCCTCAGTTTCAGGGCACACTGCCCAGGATAAGCTCTCACTTTTCCTTCTCATTCAATTATCCAAACAAAATAGATTTAAGATCAGTTTTTTACACATTTGTTGATGGAAAAACTACCCCTTCAAGTTCATTCTAACAAATTCATACTATAAAATGTATCCTGAGTCTGTGGTACCTACCTGTGACATGAAAGGATTTTCCATTTTTTTCCATATTAAAGAATACGAAACTGCTATGCAATCTCACAGATGGACACCATGATCTGAATCAAGTAGTTCATTTCAGAAAATAAATTTGATCCTTGCCCAAAAATGGAGGATGGAATATGGTAAACTATATATCACTCCGGAAGTGACTGTACTAGTTTTGTTCATGTTTGTCTATTTCATACTGCAAGACAGATGGTAGCTGTCTGTAGGAAATATCACAAGTTAAATCCAATCAGAGTCCCTAGTGCTCAGGAGCAGCCCTGTCAGGAGCGGAGAGGCAGACACCTGTGCACTGTGCTGCCCCAGACCCAGAACACAGCCTCTGCCAAAGGACTACCAGGAGTGCCATTTGGATGGCCATGCACGAAAGGATTCAGATCTAGTCTTTTGGTGTTGTCAAAAGACATAGCCAAGTGAGGTTACTCCTGCAACCTATGTATGCACATGTGAGGACACTACTAATCTGTGGGATGTAAACTTTTAGATCACAATTTTTCTAACCATGTTTTGCCATTTCTTCTTGGTGAATACTAGAAACTACAAAAAGGAAGCATCCAGGGTTTCTGTCCACCTTCAGAGGTTCTGCCCACTGCTTTCCTGCTCTTGTCCAGGGCTCTGGGGACAGCCCAACCCTTTGCACACAGCACTTTCCTCACTGCCATCACTCTAGTCCCCGTCTCCTCACTTAGGACTCCACAATGAACTTTCTTTGCTTTCATTTGCAGGAATAGCTGATGTAGTTTTTATTGATATTAATGTTCCCATTAATACAGGCTCTACCCAACAAATCTAAAATCTCTGAACACATACTTGTTCCACCTGTCTTTAACTTGGCTATTTTGCCTCACAAAATCTCTCCCAAATGAGACTATGCTATTGAAATCATCAGTTTTACAATAATGATTATAACAACAAATATTTATTAAGTACTTGCTTTGTGCCAAGCACTCTACTGCTTTACATAAATTATCTCATTCTGCAACCTAATATATGTTTATATTTGCTAGGGAGCATTTAAAATGAATTCAGACAAGGGCATTGTTGGTCATCCTTAAAAGAAATTCTTAACATACCAAAGAAGTGTAATCTATAGAATAAAATATTTTAAAGTCTTACAAAGTGTAGGACACTAAATGAATATAGGATACTATTAAACTTACATTTCTATTTGTGGAAAATAAAGCTATTCCTGGTATGTTGTATCCACCTTCTTTTTTTCCTATTTATTTCTTACACCTTTCTCAAACTTTTTGAACCCATGGCTTCAGATGTGTCAAATAAATATATTAGATTCATATATTCAATTAAATCCTCTAAGAAATATAGAAAGTGAGCATTATGTTGTTGCATTGACTCCCAAAATGTATTCCATGAAAAACCAGGCTGACATTTATTTTGGCATGGGTAATGAAAAGTAACATAAGACATGATTTTTACTAATCTTTCACATTACATTTTTAAGCTCTAGGCTGTTCTTGATCAAAATCCTTATTTTATTATCAAGAATTACAGTAGTCTCCAAATAAACAAATTTTCTGTTGGAGGCAGGAAATGAATGACAACTAATGCTGGGAATGTATTTTTCCTATCTCAATATTAATACATGATATATATTCATATTAATAACCACTCCAAAAACTAGTTTCATTTTTTCTACATATAATCAATAAACAGTATGTGCAAAAATGTGAATGCTAGAACAGTGATGTGGATATACAGCATGGGGTTTCTTTTGAATGTGCAGTCATTTCTAATATTTCATTACACCATGCATACAGGCAACTGTCACAGCTGTCCATAAGAGCTGGATTCGATGAAGGAAAACAATGCAGGCTGTATAGATGATCCACAACTGCAGCTCAGGCTCCTCCACTTCTCATCCAAGGGCACCATAAACCCACTCTATTCCTCCTTTAGGCAAAAAGAATGAATCAGATATATTACTGACATTCACCCACAGCAGACTGAAGCCCATTTTACACTTCACCATAGAGAGTAAAAGCTAAAAATTTTATGTCAAGAAAATAGAGATTTTATAAACCTCTCCATGCTCAAGATTGTTATCTCCACAATTTTTCCACACAGTCTACCATAATTGTATTTTTATGGCAGAATCAATTAGTATAAAATATCACAGACACAAATATTTTGAACCAAAATAAATGAATTAATGCTTGAACAAGTCTATAAACAAAATATCTGTAACTCTTCTCTAATAAATAAAAAATAAAGCTTTCAATTACTATCATCAGTTTCCTGTGCAATACTCATGGATGGACAGTAACTCAAAAGCACAAACACCACTTCTTTCTGGTTCCTAAATCATTTTACAATTGCATTAAATATGTGCTTAAATAATAAATATAGACTATTACATAAGACAACAGCACTCTTTGACATAATGAATCACATACATCCCATTTTTAAACAGGACATAAGCTAAGACTTCAGTTCAACAACATGTTGCCAGCAACAAGAGTCAACACTCTTGTACAGACGCCTAGTGTAAACTGGTGTAATGTTTTATACAATAAATATTTATTGAAATTTAGAATGTATATACTTTTTGATCCGGAATTATGCTTCTAGAAACTTACAACACAGATATAACCAGCCAATCATACAAATACTTAGTGTATAAGGATATTCATTGCAACAGAAGAATGGAAAAAAATAATAATGGAAATAAACTAAATACATTCTTAAAATGAAATTTTATTTCATGAACTTAGGATGAGGCCTCTAGATAAGCTGTTCCCAAATTATTCATTAAAAACTTTCTTTAATAAATTACAATACAATGAAATGCTTTAGAATTATCCATACAGAGTGTGATATGTATCTGTGTGCGTTTACACATACATATATTTAAATGTGTGTATGTGTGTGTGTGTATATACACATATTTCTGAAACAATTTGTTAGAAAATATCCATAATGTTGCAGAATTTCCAAACTACATTTCAAGGCAGATACCAAGCCATGACCAAGTCATTTTAAATTTTTAAAAATTTATTTGTATATTTTTAAATGACAAAATTTATGCATTCATCATGTACAACATGATGATTTGAAACACGGGCATGGCTAAATCAAGCTAAATAACATACGCATTACCTTACATAGTTGTCATTTTGTGGTAAGAATACATTCTATTCTCTTGCATTTTTCGAGAACACAGTATATTGTTGACTATACTCTACAGATCTCTTGAACCCAGTCCCCCAACTAAATTTTGTAATCTTTGACCAACATTTCACTAATTCCCTCTCCCATCAAACCTTTATGATTGAGTCTCAAAGATGATTTCAAAAGAAAAATAGGACGTGTTTATATACATATTTTCACAATTATATGCCCACAAATCATAATTAAAGTGACATGAAGCTAATGATCAAATTATAAAATCACAGCAGATCAGAGCTGAAAGAAGCTTGAAATCACACTGCATGAATTTTGTACAAAAAGAAACAACTCTGAGCCTATATTTCCCAATATGTGTTTCTCATAAAATTAGAAATTGGTTGAAAAAAATTAATCCATGTTCAAAAAAATTGCAGAGACCGGTAAAACAGACTTCTTTAATTCAAAGCTATCTCAGAGTCTCTAATATGCTAATGTGAACTGTACATCTCCAAAAGGAAGATACTCATGCCCAGGTTTCTCCAAACATATGTAGAGAGTCCTCGATTTAGGAGACATTTCAGTGCCCCAGTGCTCTGCAGAAATCATTTGGGAGCTGCTGGTCTAGAGGTCTTACCATAGGTTCATGAAATAAAATTTCATTTTAAGAACACAGCCAGTCTTCTAAAAATTAAGCTCCATGGGCCAAAATATCAAATAAAAAATGAGTATGTAAATATACAGTCACTCTAATCTAAGATCTGGTCTTAATCCAAAACAGAATAATTTTAGCACTTAGCATACATCCACGATGCAACAGAAACACATAATCATCAGTGCTTTGTTCATATTTTAAGCTCAAGGATATGATTTGGACGGTTCTCAGTAAATTCCAAATTAATTCTAATTTACTTGGGTATTTAATCTGCTGGTGAATTGGTGAATTGGGAACTAAAAGTTCCCCAAAGAGGAAGCTAAAATAATATCCTATGATTATTGAGTTTTCCCCCTTTCTATTTTTTCAGACAAAGACAGTGACACCATTCAATGCCAAGGTTCTTTGAGATGATCTTATGTTAGCTGCCCCCAAAATATACATTTGATCTTGTTTACTGCAGATACCAGATCAACTGAAAAAAAGATGTTTTAACTGTACATAATGTGGGGTATGGTTTGGAACAAAGGAAACCCAAATTCAAATTTCAGATCTTCCACCCAATTGCTGTAAGATTTTAAGACAGTCTACTTGCCCTGCTGAGCCTCAGATTACGATAGCTACACTTTACGGAGTATGTGAGACTGTGACATGACAGCAGACATATGTGCTGAGCACAGTGTGTCCCAAGCACATAACTGAGCTACCACCAATGATTTCCGGTGATTTTAAAGACATCTCACTAGCTGAAAGTTGAACTGCAATACTTGCACTCTAACATAAATGTGAAGTATGGCTCATTAGTTTCCACAGCAGTGTCTAATATTTACTTTGCAGTGTCTGAGAGATGGTTTTCATGGGATGGAAGTGCACTTGGTCTTGCCTGCACTGTTACCCCAAGATTCAGCATAATATCTGACCTCAAGTAAAAGTTCCAAGGAGATGTGTGTCTCTATGTGTGTAGATGAATAGAACATGAGACAAAACGATATTAATGAGTGCTCCTATTTTATTTAACTTTTTAATTTGTATCAAAATTATACATACATAGTCAAACAGCTCTAAAACTTTTGTTATGAAATCTATCTGTCCCTTGTCCTGTGTGGCACCAATCACCTATTCAATTCTTTTCTCTGATTATTTTATTAACATTGTAGAGCTATGTGGCATGGTAGTATGACTACTGTAGATTTGTTTTAAGATTCTGTATCAATTTTCCCTATGGAGCTTAAAAATTTGACTTCCATTCTTCCTGTCAGCATCACGCACACCCACACACACCCTTTCCCATCACTTCATTCTCCAAATGCATCCTCCAAATGTAGTAGCTTCCTGAGAAATAACTTCTAATAACCTTGGTGTCTGAAAAAGACTATTCCACCTACACATTTGGTTAAAAGTTTTACTGGGTAAGGAATTCTCTAGGTGGACTGTAATTTTTCCCTCAGAATTCTGAACATCATACTCACTGAGTTTTGCCTTCTGTGTTGCTGCTGAGAAGTTCCAGGTTCTCTTATTTTGACCTATTTTTTTCTTCTCCCTATAATTTCTTGCTCAGTGTTCTGCAATGTTAGAATGATGAAACCTTGGTGTGGTTGTGTATTCAGGCCTACAGTGCCAGAAAGTCAATGGGTCCTTTCAATCTGTACATTTATATCCATGAGTTCTGAAAAAAATGATTTGTATGGTTTTAATGGTGGTTCTTCTCTATTTCTCCTGTTCTCTCTCTAGTTTCTTTATTATTTGGGTAATTAGCCATCTTGATTGGACCTCTAATTTTCTTATCTTAATCTCTGCTATTTTCCATGTTTTATTTTGCTGTGCCCTCAGAAATTTCTTTAATTCTTCTGGCAGATTCTGCTATAAAATCCTTTATTTTGCTACCACCTCTTCAATTACCCAAAAGTTTTTGTTTTCTGAATATTATTTTCTTAACAGCATTCCTGTTCTTGTTTCATGGTTGCCATTTCTTTGAATGATGATGTTTTGAAATTTTTCTCTTCTGGCTAAGCCTTTATTTCTTTGAACTTGTCTTTTTCTCTTTTGGGTTCTTTCATGTTAAAGATTTCCCCAAATATCCTTAACTGCTCATATCTAAGAGTGAAGAATAGTAGCGGGAGTAAAGCCAAAGGTGCAGCTGAGGGCACAGGGAGACCCCCGTCACGACCTCAGTACCGGATAAGCCAGCTGGACTGTTTCAGTAGCGAAGTCCTTGGGATGGTCAGATCCTCTACTGAAGCTCCAAACAGCCTTTCATCTGGAGAGTGGGAGCCTTTCTACCAGTGGACTGGAGGCCTTGTGGAGACGACGGGAAAGTGAGTTTTGAGGATGTTACTTATTCGACCTGGTGTGTGCACGCATATGTGTGTGTGTGTGTGTGTGTGTGTGTGTGTGTGTGTGTGTTATTCTAAGCCTCAATGGTTTCTATGTTCCCTAGTAAAGAGATTCTTCTCATCCTCTCAGGAGGACTCGCATCCCTAGGCATCCATGGCCCTCACAAGTGGATTTTAAGATGTAACTACTTCTCGAACAGCTTTCAACCACCACAGATGACAGCTTCCCTCTAGTCCAACATCCAGATATATCTGTTGGCAATTCCTGGGACTTCAAGAGATCCTATCATGGAAACAGTTTTGTTCCTCATGCCTGCTACATTAGCACAGAACCATCTGCTTCCAGTTTCCAACATGTTATTACTCTTGTCTCCCCTCTTGTTTTTTCTAACCTTTTGGGTTTGTATAATTAAAAAGCACTTTTTTGGTATTTTAATGTGGTTTTGGAGAAAACAAAATTGTCTATGTTCAATTGGTTACTGCTTGCAACAGAAGTTCCTTTTCATGCATTATATGTATTTTCTAAATTTTCTCCAATAACTTTATTATCTGATAATTAGAGTACACATCTACCAGGTAAAACTGAAAGAAATGACACTTGGGAGCTGTAGATGTAGATTAGTAGTAGAGCACTGCCTAGCATGCATGAGGCCCTGGGTTCAATCACCAGCAGACAGAGAGAAGAGAGCAAAAAAGAAAGGAGCTGGGAAAGGGAGAGAAGATGGACACTGAATGAACAAAGATAACCAGGCTACATCTTCCAAATACTCATTTATCTAATTCTAAGCAGGAAAGCTTAAGAAGAAAGTGAAATTTTCAATATACAATGACCGTTATTCATAATAATAGCCTTGAAATATGGCTGCATGCTAAGAAGCCTTCTAAATCATCAGTTATTACAATAAATTATAACAAATGTTATCATTCATATTACTATGTTGAACCTTAAGTTATTTTCTATGAAGAGACCCTATGGAATAAGTGCTAACCAAGTCCCTGTTTGGGAATTTCCTGAAAAGCTACTAAAAATAAAAAAGCATGTGTGTGCACACATCCTACTCCTCAGGGGCCGCTGCCGGTTGCAGGCTGATGTGATGTCCCGAGTATGGTTCAGCTAACTGATAACCCATGAAAGCATGTCTCTTAAGTACAATAATTCAGTGTCAAGTCTCCAAAGGAAGCACCTCTTAGGGCGTATGCTAGAGATGAGGACTCTCTTTCACAGCGGACTCTCTCTTGATCTAGTGGTCACCTCTCTGGGGCACCTTGCACAGACTGCTCTGACTTACCCCCAGTACTAAGCTGGAGTCCTTCACAGAGAGCCTTTGCTTAACTATAGATAAAACAGAAGCTCAACAATAGCGCCTTCCACTGCAAGCAATTGTATATAGCCATCTTTGTTTTCAATATGCCCACTATAACACATCATATCACATCATTAGGAAGGAAATAAAGGTAATATTCATTGCATACTTATGCTACAGAACAAAATCACATTAAACACTTTAATTGCATTATTTCATTGTATCTTCACGACAACCCTATCAGATAGACTCTATTATGGCATTCTTTTAGGTGATGAAAAAAAGAGACTTAGAGGTATTGGTAACTTTTTCAAGGCGATACAACTAACTGGTGGTGGGGTGAGGATGGACCCGAAGTCGTCCCGCCCTGTGCTCGGGGCCCCATATGTGTATGCCAGAACTCTCAGCGATGTCGATAGCTGTCACTGAGCAGAGGTGTCAGGAATGCGTGCAGCTGCGTCACTTTGTTCTCTACTGTCCAAGTTTCTACCGTGAACGAGTATTACATTTAGAGTCAGGGGAATAATGAGCGAGAGAAGAAACCAAGGGTGACTTTTGGCACAGCGATGAACACATTTCAACAACCTGAGAGTAAGGAGATGAGAAAGGAGTGGGAGGTATACTGAATGGCTGACAGACCATGACAAAAACACTTTCTATAAAATACTCGATCAATGGTACAAGTACAAATTGACCTAACTTTCACAGAATGCACTAGTGTTAGTTATCAAAAAGTGAAAGCATGTATATTCCTTCTTTCCCAAAAATTTTAGTCCCAGGAATTTATCTAAAAGAGATAAGGCAGCAAGGAAATAGAAGAACACTCATAATTTTCTGACCTTTGTTATTTTCGAATGTGGTGCAGTGAAGGGAGTGCACTGGGAGCTCGGCCTACCTGTGACTGAATCCTTGCTTTGGACTGACCTTCAGCAATTTACTCAACTCTCTCAGACCCAGTTTATCTCTAAAATTAAAACAAAAGCATGTGCCTCAAAGAACTCTTGTGAGGATTAAATGATAAATACAGCATAGGGTGTGGGACATAAAAAAGTATTTTTTCATTTGTTTCCCATCACTCACTGTCTACATAAACTTTGACCCTATCTTTAGGATAAACCACATCACGTGATAATTTCTACATTATTCTGCATGAAAATATTATGAAACACTACACTTAGTGTTTAGGCTTATTCCAAAGTAAACCTACATGACACTCTAACACTTTCTCAATCTCAATTAGCACTAAACTAATTAACAAAACTTTTATACACTACAGCAAGTTACATTTTTCTTCCTTCTTCCCTAATCTCCAGTGTGTTGTAAGGGTGATGGAGTATCTAATTACTCCTTAACTGAATGCACATACTAGACATTTTTCACTAGTTCACGCTTAATGCTTCTAGTCCACAAATCAAAACCAATGAAATTAAGTTGAATTGGGATTTGGGCAACTATTATGAAGAGAAAGGGTTTGTATTATGTCTAATTATAAGTAAATGTGAGTTTTAGTCTTATCTCCTATGGAAATATTTCAGGTATAGGAATGTGCCATAAATGACTAATTCCAATGACTAATAATACTACTGTTCTTATTTATAATCTTTCATTCCTCATTATAGTGATTTTATTACCAGACCCACTAAATATAATCACTCTCAAAAGATAAGATGACATTAGAGAATCATTGATTACAGTAAAATCAGAATGAACAATCATACCTGCAAAAAATTACATGAGTCTCTCTGTAGCATAAAGACTGTAGAAATCTTTATATGCCACCAACAGAAAGAAAAATCTTGGAATATTTGGAATACAATCAATTATGTTCATTAAAAATATTTATGTACAGAAAATAAGAATATTACAATCAAAATGGCATTCTGACACTGAGTATTAGAGTGTGAATAAGGGCTCTTTATAATCCCTTTTGTACTATGTAGAAGTAGATATTCTCAGACAACAAAGGTTTACTTGCTTGGTTTTTTCCTAGGCATAGCAGATAACCATCTGGAATAATTTAGCTGAAGATTTCTTCAGGAAAAAGACAAGATTAAAAA
The DNA here is from genome assembly GCA_004026905.1 of Hystrix cristata. Classification (NCBI taxonomy): domain Eukaryota; kingdom Metazoa; phylum Chordata; class Mammalia; order Rodentia; family Hystricidae; genus Hystrix; species Hystrix cristata. Next base: position 96,338 of record PVJO010004048.1, read on the forward strand.
TAATCCTGGGCAACAGGGGCAAGGCAGGGGGCATCACAATCCCTGACCTGAAATTATACTATAGAGCTACTGTGATAAAAATAGCATGGTACTAGCAAAAAGACAGACCCAAAGATCAACAGAACAGGTTAGAAGATGCAGAAACAACTCCAAACACACTCAAATACCTCATCTTTGACAAAGAAGCCAAACACCCTCACTGGAAGAAAGATAGCTTCTTTAATGAATGGTGCTGGAAAAATTGGCTTACCACATGCTGAAAACTAAAACTAGATACATGTCTCTCGCACCATATACTAAACTAAAATCAAAGTGGATCAGAAATCTAAACATTAAAGCAGAAACATGTAAATCTGCTGGAAGGTAAATTAGGAAGAACTCTTGAAGACATAGGTACAGGCAAGAATTTTATGAACAAAACTCAGACTGCATGGGAAATAATACAAAGAATCACTGATTGGGATCATATCTTACTAAAAAGCTTTTGCACAGCAAAAGAAATCACTAACAGAATGGGATGAAAAAAATTTTGCCAGCTGTTCCTCAGACAAAAGTCTGACATCTAGAATATATAAAGAACTCAAAAAAATCGGACCTCCCAAATTTAAAGACCCAATCCAAAAATGGGCATCTGAAATGAACAGACACCTCTCAGATGAAGAACGCAAATGGCAAATAAATATGTGAAAAAGTGCTCAACATCACTGGTCATTCAAGAGATGCAAATCAAAACAATGGTAAGATTTCATCTCACTCCAGAAAGAATGGCTATTTTCAAGAAATCAACCAATACCAAATGCTGGCGGGATGTGGGGAAAAAGGAACCCTTCTCCACTGTTGGTGGGAATATAGGCTGGTCCAACCATTGTGAAAATCAGTCTGAAGATTCCTCAAAAAACTACAACTAGAGAATCCATTCAACCCAGCTATTCCTCTTCTTGGTATCTTCCCAGAAGAATTAAAAACATCGTACCACAGAGATATATGTACAACCATGTTTATAACAACACAATTTGTAATAGCTAATTCTTAGAAACAACCCAAATGCCCAGCAACTACTGAATTGTTAAAGAAGATGTGGGTTTTTTATACAACGAAATACTACTCTGCCATTAAAAAGGATAGACTTGAAACATTTATAGGTAAATGGATGCACCTCAAGAACATACTCTTAAGTGAAATAAATCAGACACACATGACTACATATTGAATTGTTTCTGATATGAGAAACCATAAGTGTAAATAAGGACAAAAAGGTATAATAGATATCGTGAAAAAGAAAGATAATATTCAAATAGGAATAGAACTAGAGAGGGAAGAGGAGGAAAGGAAGGGAAAGAGGAAAGAAAAGAAAAAGAAAAAATGGAAAAATGGAAATAAAGCTATTGCAAATAAGGAGAGAAGGGGGAGTAGAAGTGAGGGGTGACAAAGGGGGGGAATCAAGATATATCGTGTACAGATACAAATTAACTATGATGAATGTGATCATTATGTTTATCTACAATGTACCAATACACGTTCTTAGTTAAAAAAAAAAAGACTAAAGAACTCCTCAAGATCCAATTCGACACTATGCTTCTAAGACTTCCCTGAAAATATTTTCTGTAGACAAACTCTGAAGACTTCTACAAGTTTCTCACAAAACCTATAAAAGAATGAACAATAAGGTTGAGGATTTAGCTCAAGTGATAGAGCGCTTGCCTAGCACAAGGCCCTGAGTTGGATCTTCAGCAACCCCTGCTCAAAAAAAAAAAAAAATGAACAATAGGAATCTAGAGCAATTAGAACAATAAGAACTCAGAAATTATGAGGGGGTTTGTTTTTAAAGCCACTATAATATAAAACGGACCTACCCAACAGTATGGTGTTTTGTTCTTTTAAGAATTTATTTTGAGTTATCTAATGGCAAATTTCTTGATTAGAAAAGCCTCCATATTACCTGGGAAATATTTCAGATTCTGTCTACAGCATGGGCAATTATCTAGATTACTGTAGCCTTGTATGTTACCAAAACAAGCTTTAACTAGAATATTTAAGTAAAATTGAAGTAGCCAAAAAAATGAACCAGACCTTTATGTAACTATTATAAAAATATCTCAAAAATCTATACTACATGAAGAACAATTTTCTGGTCTATTCATGTTAAAAATATTTCAAAATATCCCTTGCCCGTGTGAGATAATGTCAGTGTCTACCCATACTACTCACTGGTATGGCCTGAATCTTTGTGTGGCCCCAAAATTTGTATGTGGAAATTCTAACTCCTAGGGTTAGGAGGTAAGACTTCTGGGAGGTGATCAGATCATGAGGACAGGGCCCCCATGGCTGGGGCAGATGCCTTTATAGAAGCAACCTAGGTACCCAGCTAGCCCCTCCCACCAGGTGAGGACACAGTGAGAAGGCACCAGGCCCTTAACCAAGGAAGGGACCCTCACTAAACACTGAATCTGCAGCACCTATTTTGAAATCAACTTCCCATTCTTCAAAACTATGAGAAACATATTCCTGTGGCTTAGAAGCTACCCAGTCTATGGTGTTTTGTTAGAGAAGCCAAGCGGAAGATACTAAACCCGTTCTCTTTTGCAGAACAGGGCTTCCACCTCCAATGAAAAGATCTAGGTGAATGTTTCCACCTACCAAGCAAGAATCCTTTCCTCACCCTCATGCCATTTCATTTCTAGTCTGAGATTTCACACTCACTAGGTTTTTCTGTATGTAAGCTATTTGCTATATGCTGTATAAGCATCTGGAATATAACTGATACATAAATGAGATGAAAATATTAACAAGATAGACCAGCAGGCTTCAGTTATTTTGTCATGTCTCTGTATTTCCTTGGTAATTGCTAATACCTGGCTACATATCACTAGATCTAATGGCACATCAATTTCACAGAGACTATTTTCAAAAGACTACACATTTAATAGCTGAGACATTTAAATAAGATGCCAATAATACTACCTTAAAGTGTGGATGGCAATAATATCTGCCTCCTTCAATGGCAGATACTCTCAGTCAGTCACATCACTTTCCCACTGCACTTCTGCGTGGATTCAGAATTCTTCTCCACAATCTTGAGACAGCTGATACCAACCTCAGCTGGCCTACAAGTTTGAGTGTAGTGTATCCTCATTTCTTTTATTTTATGGATATTTCTTGAACAATCTTATATCAAAGACGTGCAACATGAGATGATGCCAACATTTTGGGTTGTGGTGATAGAAAGGGAGACAGGCAGGTGGCTTTGAAACCTGGGTGCAGAAATAGATGATAGACTGGAAGTGTGGGCCGAGATAAAGGCATCATGTGCGACTCAAGTTCTGAAGTAATCTATGTTGAGTGTAGATGCCTTTGATCCATCAAAAAGCAAAATTTTACGGACAGTCGGGTGTTCGACTCTAGAATATAATTGATTGACCTAGTCTAGACACACAAACAATGAAGCCCTGCGTGATTAGCAGTGCCTGAAGCTGCATGAAGGACTCACTGGCAGAGACAAGAGGCCTCAAGGGCTGATCCCGCAGGACTGCAACACGAAGCGGCCTCCTAAAAGGATATTTGTGCAGCCTGCAGAGCAAAGACAGATGGATCAACTAGAAAGATCGATGGAAATTCTGTGACACAGACACTAAAAAATAAAGTGTGTCAAGAAGAAAGTTGGCATCAGAGACCACTCAAGCAACAAAAGGCCTGAAACTGTCCCAGGAGATTCACTGCTCTTAAAAAGTATATCATTGAGTGGCAAGGAAAAAAACACGCTCACTTTGTCATGTCATGAAATAACAACAAAATCTATCCATAATCATACTGCAATTCACAATCTCCAAATAACATTAAATAAAAGGTTCACAGAAGAAAATAAGTACTTCGACTTCATTAACATACAGTTACTATTTCTAAGACACTAGAGTAGGTTCTAGGTTGGTCAGGTAGGTTGATTTCATTATTTCCTAACCTGAGAATTCGAAACTTCAGGTTGGACTATAATGAAATCATAATCACTTTCTTGGAAGCTGATTAGCAGAAACAGAATTGAAATATGCATTTATTTCCAGGGACATTACTTTTTTTGTGTGTGTGTGTGGTGCCGGGGATCCAACTCAGGCCCTTGGGCTTACAAGGCAAGCACTCTAATCACTGAGCTAAATCCCCAGCCCCCAGGGACATTACTTTTAAATGATCAATTTTGTCAGTTGAGGAGAGTTAAATTTTCTGAACTTCAGTTTCTTTATTGGAAGGATTTTTGAAAAGCAATACCCATCCTGAAGGGTTGTTCTGAGCCAAAATGAGACAGGGTAAATCACCCAGCATAGGCCTCACACACTGCCGTTACTGAAAACAAATTCTTATTGCTAGTGAAAGGTTTTCATGGAGGATGGTTAGTATTTAACTAGAGTGTAAAACAGTCATAAATCTTTTTATTTATTCTTACTTCATGCTTTGCCCAAAGTAACTGACCTAAATCTCAGGACACATCCCAGACTGGCCTTCCTCCAGAAAGGCAGGGAGATTTGTGGGCTCAGGTCCCCTTACCTGCCTACCTCACAATGGATGCTTTGGATTACCACAAATTCACCACCTTTGATATTCTTCATCTTTATACTACTTTCTGATTAAACAAATTTGTACATGCTATGTCAGATTGTCTCAGACCCTGGAATATTAAAGGTTATCAGAAGCCTTGCATGTGGAAAACCTGCTTACTGCATTATTTTACAAACTAATTCATAGTCTAGTGTAGTAATTAGTCAAATTAATGCTTATTGTTATGTATATGATTAGAAAATCAAAAATAGTTAAGAACTAAACTAATGTACTAAATTCAGAAAGTAAAGAGAAAAAGATTCGTAAAGCCAGTTTACTTGGGAAAGAATTCATGGAGGTAAAATCTGTCCTTCAAATAACAGCATTTAAATGGTGAAGTACAGAAAGACCATGGTGGGGGCAGCTAAAAAAGCAAACAGCCAAGCAAGTCTTGCTGCTGCCCAGTAATTGTCAAAATACTAAGAAATAAGAGAAACAAAGCAGAAAAATGTTATGTTTAAAAACAGAAAGCTGAAATTCAGGCAAAACGTTAATGAAAGAGAGAAAACAGTAATCACTGTTGCCATTCTAACACAACTGCTAACAGTAGAAGTCTCTGTTTAATCTTTTACAGTCCAATAAGAAATATTTAGATTTGCCTAATAATGACTAGTTTTTAATAGTCAATTCCTAATCTAGGTAATTCTCTGAGTTTTTCCAACTGTAAAAACTATTAATCTAAGTATTAATCCTATTTTGCTTGTTTTTCTCTACTATTTAAGAATTAATTATAACAAAATACTGATATAAAAGGTTCTTTTTGATACTGTTGCTTCTATAATGTCCTATATTTTAAGAGTAGAGAAAAAAATTAATTAACTAAAAAGGGCTATGTGCTTAAACTCCCAATTAAAGTATATATTTTTTCAACAATTTCTACACTCAATTTTTTAGCATTTTTGGTAATTTCCTCAAGTCAATTTTTTAGCTTTATCTTTTCCAGTTAGAGAATTATGAAGAAAACCTTGTCCCTAAAGAAGGATTCATTTCATTTTCCTCCTCATTTACCTGCTGCCTATTCTGTCTCGTTTTTCTTTCCTACGATAAAATTAATAGAGACACAAGGAAGCACATTCATCATACAAGCCCAGCAGTGAAAGGCACCTTGGGAGGTCTGCTGGAAAACGCCCCTGTCCAGGAAGGTTCCCACCTAAATCACCCAGGAATTCAAAGTATTCAATGCCACAGTATTCCTCAGCTCACTCAGATTTTATCCATCTACGTATAGAAAAAAGTCTTCCTTATAGTCTCTAGTTCTCTCCTTATGTAATCCAAATCCCTTTTGCAGATACTTAAAAGCCACTCTTTATTTCAACATACACCTTTTGAGCAACCATGAAGGTAAGAGGCATAATACAGTAGAACATGTTTTTTTTGTTTGTTTGTTGGTTGGTTGGTTTTTTTGTGTGGTGCCGGGGATCGAACTCAGGCCCTTGTGCTTGCAAGGCAAGCACTCTAATCACTGAGCTAAATCCTTAGCCCAGAACATGTTTTTAGATGACATAAACTGGTCACAGAGTTTTTGGTAGGGAAAATATATTCCTCACAGTTAAAATTATGAAATCTATTATATTTAAGGTGTCAGAATATATTAATTCTCAACACATACATTGATCCATGGCTGCAAAATGTTCTCTTTTCTCCTTCCAAAACATGATTTTGTTTGAATTCATCAGATGAATAGAAAGCCAAATCATTTTAGAATTTTTATCCTTAATAAGTTAACATTTCTAAAACATGAAAAGGAAAGGGGACATATTTCAAAACAAGAATTATTTTCCTTGTTCAATAATCTGGAAGAAAGCCTATGCAGCTTTGCTATTTCTCATTCCTGGGTTAATAATAATTTTTATATCACATAATCAAAACATAATAGTTTGAGCTTGATGTTTTGGCGTTTTACTGAAAGTATGTTGTGATCCTTTAGGAAATCCATTCTGTTCTGCAGAATTCCATAGGATACAGTAAATAGAAAACAGATACATCTAGAGAGCTTTCAATTCTCCCCCTAAGACAGTCCATCGCGTTAAAGGATTACAATGAGGAGAGTCTGGGTTCTACTGACAAAAATTACAGCTTTGAGGTTTTCATTCATTCTGGAAGGATAAAAGCTTTTACCTATTTGGTCATTCAGAGTTACATTCTCATTTTCTCCACCAAGCCCTTCCTTTCCCATCATGCCTCACTCTCTGCTAACCTGTAACTCTTTTGGGTTATAGAAGAAAACACATGAAATTGATGTTAGCTGTACCTTTATTAAAGCTAAGGGGAAAATGGTATTAATTGCAAAAGTAAATGGAGAGAAAAGCTCAACATTGTCAAGGACGACTTCGAAGACCCCAAAGAAAAATGAGGGCAATTTTGACAAAGGGACTCTCTGGAAACATTTGCTGAATCACCCCTTTTGTTTTCCTTCTTCCTTTCCTCCAGGTTTTCGGGGGTTTTCTCTCCTAATCTAGGGTAAGTTTATTTTTCCAGTTTTAAGGGGGAGAAATAAACTATTTAAAGAGATTCATGGCACTGACTTTTACAGAAAATAATTATAACTCATTACAGTTACTATGAACATGTGCATGGCCTAACAATATTTGAGTCACAGGTGACAACATCTTTGAGCAGTTGGAATCACCTCTAAAAATGGACCAATGCTTAATGAACTCAATAGAGAAATAACCATTTCCTCAGAAGATTAGTTCCAATAATGTGATACCAAGAATAATATGTAAACTGGACCTAAAGCTTGGTCTTACTATTTATTATTAAGATTTGGTTCTTCTGCATTTTACAAAATTCTATAAATAAAGGACCACATAGTAGCAATTGACTCCAAGAAATCTAAACTACCACTGCTGAACTAAAGAATTCCCAGCACCTCGGTGAACTGCACAATAATTCTTTAAACAAGTTCAAAACCATAGTTCATACTTCTTAAATGAGAATATAAAGGCTCAGATTATTCATGGGAATAATAAATCTTGGTTATCAAAGCTCTCCAGATATCTAGACAAGTCATGCAAAAAAAGAGCTATCATCTGAAGTTTAAAAATTAAAGTTATTTCAGTAAAGGATAGCTAAAATAAATCTGAGCTATTTTAAACATTTTTTAGAGAACAACCACCACGAAAATATTTTTTCCCTTTTTAGTTCCAGGAGCTTAAATGAAACATTCATGCATTAAATTTGAAGTCTGGCTGTCAAATCACTTCACTTTAATAAAAATTTGAATTACCTGCCTTAGGGCATTATTAAATATCAAATAAAAAGCACACATCCATAAGTCTGATTCCCCAATATAATTTTTATGTAGAACCATGATGAGATTTGTACTACACATTTCAAGATAAAAGGATAAAAAATGTATTCATAAAAGGATGAAATCAGAATTAGAGTCACCTTAGAAAGAATTCCTGCATCACTCTTTGAAATTTTTGGGAAAATTACCTCCCTAATCTTGACCAATAAGAGAAATATATAAATCCATCCTCTTTTTAAAAATACATACATTTTTAAAAGTACATATTATTCTTCTATCATATAATGAAGTGTAGAAATGCACATAATCTCATAAACAACATTTCAATCTGTGTGTGTGTGTGTGTGTGTGAGAGAGAGAGACAGACAGACAGACAGACAGACAGACAGAGGGAGAGAGCGGGGTTAAAATAGTGATGGTTACTTAGGTAGAGAGATGCCACTCTGGTCTAGGGCCAGACATGGATCAAACATTAAAACCATTTAGAATTAATGATACTCACAGACAGAATACAAACCCCAGAAGTTCACAAGTTCACCTTCATCAAGCCTCTCCACACCTCCCTGCTGTCCCCTCGCCAAGGCCCTCCTGTGGCCCTTCCTCCCCTTCCTCATTGAAAAATAAAAGCCATTAAACATTATGAAATTAAAAAAAAAAAGCCAGTCGTGGACACATGCAATCTATAAACCACCAATTCCTTCTTTCCTGTTCCAGAACAGAAAGTGTCTGTCCTCTTAACAAAGTCAGTTTCCATGTGTGCTCAGGATCTCAATCCTTTTCAGCTTTTGAGAATTCACTGGTAAGATTAGCTCCTCCAAAAGATGGTCTCTCCCTAGCTATGTGCTTTTTCCCCACTGTGCATAGGAAAGTTCTGGTATTCCTTTTGTTTTATAAAATGGTCTTCGCTCCACCCTACACTCTCTCCAGCTGCAGCCCTCAACCAAATTATCAAGTGTAACCAGGACATGGCATTTCCAGAGGCTTCCTTCAAGTCACCTTCAGCCTGATGCAATGTGTCCTTCATTATTATGCTGCCTGGACCCCTAGTGTGGAGACCTCTTCTGACCTCTACCCACACAGTGGTTAAGAGAAAGGGCTCTGCCACTCCAGCAACATGGATGAGGTTTCCAGCTGTACTGCTCAAGAACAGCATTACTTTGGGCAAGACTTTCTGTATTTCCTGGTTAACTCCTCTGCAAAGTCTCAGGTTAGATTTTATGAACACTGAGGTTATCCCATCATTCTAATGGTAAACCCACAAGCATATACCAAAAAAAACAAAAACAAAAACAAAAAACTTCCGTATTTCATCCTAGACCCTCTTGTGACCCACAGGCCTGCCTCCCTCTCTCTCTCTCTCTCTCTCTCTCTCTCTCTCTCTCTCTCTCCCCCCCCTCCTTCTCTTTCCATGTCCTCCAACTCAGTTTCTTATCCATCCATCCCCAATAGGACGTATCCTTAGTTTTCAAAGGTGTTTTATCCATGGTTTCTTAAGCCCCAGACCCAACCATTATCACTGAGGACATTTCCATCTTCTACCCTTTTCCCAATTCATCACTAGGTGCCACCTGTAATTTCTATTTCCTACATATTACCTTCCCTCCATCTCTACCACCCTTATATTAGGGTCTGAGCCTCTGTGGCTATCACTTGTCTACCCATCAGACTTCTAAACATCTTCCCACTCCTGCCCTAGCCCACTGTAATGCAATTCATTCATTCTTCAGCTAGGATAAGCTATTAAAAAAAAAAACACACACACACAAGATCAGGTCACTCTCTGAGTAAAAGTCTTAATAGGTTTATAATGCATCAGTAACAAAATACAGACACCTTAATGCGGTTGACAAGAGCCTTTGATTTCCAGAACTTGCTACTTCTCCCCCTTTGATTTCTATACTGCAGACTCAGGAAGCTTTCTTTCAGACACCTCAGGACACCCAATTCTTACCTCCTCTACAGGGAGCACTTCCTCAGGGCCTTTGCACAAAGGTATTCCTTCTCTCTGAAAGCTCCTTCCACAGATTGCTTTGTTCTTCTTACTAATGAAATGTATTACAGTCTACAGTTGTATATTTTTGAGTGTTTATTTTTCTACTGTCAGACTCCACACCTCAGACCCTCAGCTCTGGATACCCAGAATGGTGCTCAATAATGACTTTTGACTGATACCGTTTTAGCTCATGTGCTGTAAAGTTTAGCCTAAAGCACTCTTGGATTGTCTCCCTTTCTAACCACATATGAACCAGTGAAATTTTCTTTTCATTTCCACTAAAGGTGAATTTGACTGACCCTCATCATCTCAAAAATTAGGAGGAAAAGGTGATGAACTGTACTGGCTAATGGAGAAAATGAGAACCAAGACTGGGAATGCAACTGGCCGATGTATAACCTGCATAGTTCTACGAAACTCCTAACTTGCCTAAAGACATGCAAGGCAGAATATGTGTTATGGTGGATTCACAGTAAAATAAAATACTTTAACCCTTCAGAAGCTTGGAACATTATAGGAAAATAATAAAAACACAAATAGCTAAGTAGGGAAAGGAATATGCAATGAGATGGCATAATGAAAGAGACAGTCAGAGGATCCATGCTGAGGGAGTACTTGAGCTGGGCCGTACGGTAGCGAGGATTTCAATAGGCAAAAGGCAGCATGAGCAGTACGGGGAAGTAAAGTACACTCAGAAGATAAAGGACCACCTGGCTACAACACCATATAGTAATAACAGGCAAGAAAAGCAGATTGGGAAGCACATGGTCAAAATGACTGCCATTTAAAGTTACCAAGACTACGTCAAGTTCATGAGATTGATCTCCTTGCAGCCAGACTTTTCTATCTGCAACTCCCTGGTCCATAGCAGCACTCACATAGCACGGGAGTCCATTCTCTCAGGAGTCCATCACACAGCGAAGCTCCATCCCCTTCCCCAGGCACCATTCCAACAGACGCTATCTTCTCAGAGCAAGTCATGCTTTGCTGGAACCCACCCTGACCTATGCATGCTTAGGCAACTTCCAAGGAAAAGTGGTAACTGAGCACACAATCATCTTTGTATATTTGATCTTTTCCACATTCGTGATGCTTTCTTAGTTCCTGAAGAAGACTACATATATTGAATTCAACATACTGAAGTCTATAGATTCAATCAATAATGTAGCCTGTTCTGATAATTAGTAAGCGCTACTTCATCCATCAAATAAAAAGCACTGCCATAGGACAAGTACTTCAACTCATGCCAGATCAGCTCTACCTCCCCTATAAAAAAGATAATCAGATCTGCATTAGACAAGAGGATTGACATGGAGGCTCTCACACTCTTCCAGCCTCTTTCTTTGTGCTCCATGGTCATCAGAAGGTGACAGCTGCAGCTTGAAAGGGCAACATGGCAAATTACTAAAGAGATCCTTGCACGCCCCTATTCTCTGCTTCAGGTGTCTTTCCTTATGAAATCCAATATTAAAGCAAAACTTAGAATTAAAGAGTGTTCTAAGTGGGAACATATGAGGATCACAGATTTTTTTTTAAATACTGCATGAAATTAAAATAACTACCTAACTTGTGATTTATGACATTTATGAATGCATCATAAACTTTATTAAAACAAACTGCACTTGTTTTATTGGGAAGTTAGCAGTTCGACCATCAGAGTAGCATTGGGATGCTCGGATTAGGTAACTGTGTACCTCGTTTCCCTTACTTAATCTGTACGTACCCTAGTGAAGATGGGCTTGCTCCCACTCTCTGTGGCTACTGAAATGCAGCTCTGATGACTCTGTCACTAAGTGGCTGAGTGGGTCGAAAATTGTCTCCCAAAATCCCATCACAGCCTTCCACAAGTTCTGCCCCTTTAACGTGAGTCCTGAGCCTCCGAAATTCTTCTATCTGAAAATAAAAGCAGAACAAAACAGATTAATTTTCTACTAGATATTAACGAGATTGGAGTTGTATAAATGATTCAACATATGCATAGATTACAATATAAGAAATAAATTTAAACTAAACTTTAAAAAGAGAAAAACAGATTTAATTCTTCCAGGCCTAAGTAAGACCCTTTAAGCAAAAACAACAGAATTAGAGATCAACATATCCTGTTTCAAGAGCAATAGAGAGCTACTGGACTTGCTAAAGTGGAAATGATTCATGCCTCTCACAGAAGTTTTTGTGCTCCTCTATAACACAAAAAGAAACAGTGAACAAATGAATAAGTATTCTGAAATGCTTGCCAAGTATATTTTTAATTAACATATTCTAATAGTGTGATATGTTAACACTGGTTAGATGTTAGGTTTATTAGGTGAATTCAAGAGTTCTTTCATTAAAAGACTGTATCACTCATGCAGCCCTTGGGAGAACACAGATCCAAAGAATATCTCTGATTTTCCGAAAGTTTAAGCCTAACTTCCTCTCTTAGCAACAGCAATTTTCAAGTTTATCTCCCTTTCTCTGGTTGCCTCTCTGGGTCCTGTGGCTTCCCATCAATAAACACATGAAGAGGTTTCCAAGTCCTGGCAAACTTTCCCAATCAGCTGTGCTAAGGTTTCTCCGACCTGCCAAAGAAAACTGAGCTCCCTCATAACCTTTAGAATGCCAGACATGACTTGAGTATTTAACAAACTTGAGTATTTAACAAGCAAAAAATGTGCTGAGCATTCCTCAGACTCATTCCAACTTACTAGTCGATTTTCCTACAGGGTTCCCCATCTGTCTTTTCATTAAAATGTTATACAATCACATGAAATAGCCATTCTTCATTCTTTATACAGAAGGCAGAAACTGAAGCCAAGGAGGTTAAGAGAATCTCCAAATTTAGCTGGTGGTAGAAGGCTGACAATTCTAAAGCCACCTGGTCATTGTTCAACTTCACAACCACCTGTTTAGAAATCCTAATCAAATTAATACAACCTGTGTCCTCTATATATCCTAGGGTACTGAGCAAAAGTGATTTAAACATTATTAACCCACAAAAATTTTGCAGTCCCTAAGCAACAGGGACCTTATAAACATAGCTAAAGAATTCTGCCGTTCATAAAGTAAAACTAAATGCAATAAATTAACCAATTCAGGGTTGCTAATGAAAGTCTAGACTTTAGGGGGGCTATGGAAAGCAATGAAAAGCAAAATTGAACATGTGCATTTTAATGGAAAACAAAATTGAACATGTGCATTTTCCTAAGGCAAGCTCCCTGACTCCAAAAGAGTTGACTACTACAAGATTCTAATTCAATCCACTTACAGGATGTGACCAAGAGCTGGGAAAAAATCAGTTTGTTAGATTAGAAACCAGGTTACAAAGCTGACTTCTAATCTTTTATTTTTCTGTGTCTCCAAATACTGATTGGTTTCCCTAAGCGTGAGAGGTCTGACCCAGTGGGGATTGTCCTGCTTGTTTTTTAATAATCCAACATGCTGCATATATAGCAAGCCAGATACAAATGAAATGTTTAATCTACAAATGGCTTTTCACTAGAGCTTCTTAGTGGGGATATAGGCAGCGACTGTTGCTTGCAGCAGCAGGAAAATATCTAGAACTGAGGCCTCATGGGAATGCCTCGTTACTATATGCTTTCACCTTGAAGTCTTCCCTATGTGTGGAGTGGAAACAGCGTCCTATGCTATTTCAAAAGGAACACGATGGTGAAGAGATGAACTTTGCATCCATGCCAGCTTTTGTCCTGGCTCTGCACCCGAGACCCAAAGGGCCAAATGACATCATCTCTTTAAACCTTTCCATCATCTCTTTACGTGTGTGAAACAGATGCTGTTAACAGTATTCACAGGGATGGAGTAAGAAGTGAGAAGATTCATTAAAATCATTCAGAACAGTTCCAAGCACATAGGAAGTGTTCAATGAATGAATACCAGCCCTCTAATCACACAATTTCTTTTGAAGTCTAATTTTTCCCATTTGAGATGAATACTTAGCTGCAATTGCTAATACACTAACTCAAAGAGAAAATTTAGAGTCATCTCTCCTAGCATGGGTTTTTCCAGATGACCATAGGTAAGACCTGCTGTCAGACTATGAATCACAGCCAGGGTCGCTGATGAACAATTAGACCAAAAACCTAACTTTCCAAACATACTTTTAGAACTACTCCATTTTTACTGACTTTGAAGTTTATTTTATTAAAGCTAGGTTAATTTTACATTTATGCATTCTAAACTAAAGATCTATCCCGCAAGCCCCAGGCCTTGGCCTGAAGCACACAGAAAATAAGCTTCGGAACACAGGATGTGAAGCAACAGCCAGCCTCAAATCAGTGAGTTCACCGAGAAAACTATCTCACAAGAAATGTTTTCCTCTGATCACAGCAACACTTTGAAGACTTCAAACACCAACAGAGATGGAGGGGAAAACGTGTCTTCCTGAAATACCAATTTTTCTGAAGTAATCACCCCTCAAAATCCTTTAGTCACTTCAAATGGTTTCAAGTATATATTGAATGAGTCCACAGTGAACCAGAAGACTGTGATGAATCGACAGGATCATATTTGGGGTAAAATTCTTCAAAAAATTCAAATTTCAGGGCACTACAGAAACCATTATTATATACATCTTAACATATGATTTTATAGATTTTTAAAGGTTACTGCACTTAAACATAGTAGTTGTTTTTAACCAATTTTAAAAAATAAGAGAAAGAGACAGAGAAGGAGAGACAGGGACAGAGACAGAAAGAGAAAGACAGAGACAGAGAGACAGAGACAGACAGAGAGAGACAGAGACAGAGACAGAGAAATCGGACAAAGATCCAACACTCCAGGGAACAGTCCTCATCTTCTGAAGGTATTAAATTAAACAGCCACTGTTCTCTAAGCCACAGATGTATTCCAATTGGTCTAAGACATTTATTTATTCAACCAGTACTCAAAAATCAGATTATTCACTAAAATTCGGCTTTAAACTGCTTGCTTTATGAATGTGTTCAAAGGTCTAATTTCCAGGGCTTACAGTTTGCTGGAAATTAACTTAATAGGCATTCCCAAATTCTCTAATAGACTTACTTGTACTACATATGTCGTCATGTTAAAAGAGAAATAGAAAATAGAAAAGTCAGCATCAACTATGTATTCATCTGTCTGTGGACATTCAGGTGTCTCCGTGTGTTAACTGCAATGGACAGGGAAGGGCAGATCTCTCTTCAAAACACTGACTTCAATTCCTCTGACTCTACACCCAGAAGTGGAAATAAGCCAAATACAGGAAGACAAATACTGGGTGACCTCATTTACGTTCTGAAACATTCAAACTCACAGACGCAGGCTTGCTAGGAGCTTGGGTGTGGAAATGGGGAAGAGGTAAATGTATGTACATAGTTTCAGTTTTGCAAGATAAACAAGTTCTGGAGATACACTATATAGCATAGTACCTATAGCCAACAATACCACATTGTATACTTAAAAGTGCTAAGGGGATAGATCTTATGTTAAGTTTTTCTTGCCGAAATACTGGTAATAATAATAATAAGTAAGGAAGAAAACTCTGGAAGGTGACAGACTTATGGCTTTGATGGGGCCAATGTTTTCAGTGGTATATACTATACTTATCACATGAAGTTCCACGAGTACTTAAAAGCAACATACTTTGAGAGAGGGAGTCTCCCAGGAGGGAAAACCCTCACTTTGAGTTTTCCAGTACAGGAGCCCCGTGTGGCCACCGAGCACTGAGCAATGTGACTGGTACAAACTGAGACATGTTGAGGTACAGAACACACACTGAGGGCTAAAGGCTTAGTGTGAACATAAGAATGCAAAAAATCTCATTATTTTTATACTCACTACATATTCAAATGGTAGTATTTTGGATAAATAGGGTTAAATATGCTATTTGAGTAAATGTTACCTATTTCTTCTGGCTTTTTTATTATGGATTCTGTGAAATCTAACTTTACATATGTAGCTTACATCATGTTTGCATTGGGCGGGGCTGGTCTAGAACTACCCTTCACACTCATCTTCAGAACCTCAACATGTTGACTACATGTGACTATAACACAGATCTAAATTATGGTAGGGATGAATAAAAGGAGGTGTGAAATAGTAGTTCTCAAAGTGTGCCACAGAGCAGAAATGAAGGTTGTCAGCTGCTACTCCACACCTACCGAGTCAGATCTCCAGTGGGAGAGCCCGGCAATCTAGGTTCTAACATCAGGCCCTCCAGGCATCTTGAGGCACACTCATGTTGGAGACCCCTGGATATCTTAACCTATCTTGTGCCACCATAACAGAATACATGAGATTTGGCAATTTATAAAGAACCAAAATCTGTTTTCTCAGAGTTCTGGGCACTGGGGATTCCAAGAGTGAGGGTTTGGCACCTGGCACACATCGTCACATGGCAGAAGGTGGAGAGTACATAAGAAAATGAGCTCTATGTGTGAAACCTCTTTTATAAGGGCCTTAATCCCATTAGCTAGCAAAGAGCTTCATGCCCTAGTCACCTCTTCAAGGTGTCATCTATTAGTACTATCATGTTGGCAATGCCTGGATTATATAAAAGACATATTCAAACCACAGAAATAGGCACAGATGAAAATCTGTAACAGACATTTCAAATCATCTGAAACAATTTTCAATATGACTGCGCTGTCTCTCTAACGGCAATCTGGTCTTTAGAATAACAGCTCCTTCAATCCCAAATGGAGCAGACAGAACTCTTAGAAATTTTCTGCTGTGCTGGCTGATAAGACTTCTGTTATGGTTTGTATCTAAATGGCCTTGCAAAGCCTCATGTACTCATAGGTGGGGCTCTGGGGAGGAGACTGGATCATGGGGGAGTGATAATCATCAGTGGATTAGTCCACTGGTCAGTTTACAGCTAAATGTGATGTTGGGAGGTAAAGCCTGATTAGAGGAGGTAGGTCACTGGGACTGTGGCCTGGAAGGATATGGCTCCCTCTCTCCTCGCCCAATTGCTGTTTCCAGCCTGAGCAGTTTCTCCTCTGCCACGATGCCCCCGCCTTGGAACCAGCTGACTACAGACTGAACCCTCTGCAGACTGTGAGCCAAAATAAACTTTTGCTCCTTTAAAATGTTGGTGTCCAGCAATCTGTCTCAGCGACAAGAAAATAACTTAGACAACTTCCTTGGCTCTGGGTGTTGGAGCTGTAGCTCAGTGGCACAACACGCGCTTAACAAGCACAAGCCCTGGGTTTGACCTCCAGCACACGAGGAAGCCCCACCTGTGAGTACAGGAGGCTTTGCCGGGCCATTTAGATACAAACCATAACAGAAGGGGGAAGAGGAGAAGGAGGAGGGAGGTAAAAAATATGTTGCCAGATTCTCAAATCCCAGGCCAACCACACACCATGCTAACTCAAGCTGTCAGGTCTAGGAAACGTCCGACTTTTGGGACTATGGGATGGGGAGGGGATGAGCAGAAGGCCAGACTGAGAAGGAAAAACTTTAATCAGTTTCCAAGGTGCTAAGAGACACATACCCACAGGTTGAAAAACAATAAACACATTGATACTCTGATTTCACTGGTGTCACTTTAAGTTGAAAAAGAAAAGAAAACCCAGAGACAGTTAATATGAACATGCAAATAAGCTAAGAAATTGAAACGGATAAGCAGAAGGACAATACAGAAAGAGATGAGTAGAAAAGGTAGGAAAAGAAAGTAAAAATGATCATGTCGTCTCTGTGCATGTGTATATAAACATACTTGCTGAGATGCCACTGTATCATACATGTTCTAGAAATTCTAAGATTAATACTTGTTCACATTTTAATGAGTGTGAAATTAAAATATGTCTTAAAGTTTCTGTTGTTAGACTTGATGAAGCTTGGTATTTTTCTTCTGTTCTCGGAATAATTTTATTTTCAAGCAACAATCCAACCGAAAAAATTTTATTACTGACTTTCTAGTGTTTTGACCACTATCTTAAAGTTATTTAAGAGTAACACAGCATTTAAAAAAGAAAACTGTACTCATTCAAATCCATGCAATCATCTTTTTCACCCTAGCATGTGGTATGCTAACCTGGAATAATATAAAAATTCATCTAAGCAGGGGCTTCCAGTCTCATACTCCAGAAGTCTCAGCACTCAGGAGCATGTAACTGCTCCACTGTAGACCTAACTGTCAACACTGCACTGCCTCAGGACTCAACTACTCCTGAGCCCAAGCTTCTGTGCGCTCGACAAGAAGGCATCATGATTAGAGCCTTTTCTCCGGTTGCTAGTCCAGACACTCATTCTATGGCAGATGTGCATTTCAAGAGTCCAACTGCTTCCATAATAATCCAGCAGTGTAATTACCTCTGTCAACCCTGTGATATAGAAGAAAACATGTTTTTCTTAAATT